>JAZKJV010007611.1:0-236642 GCA_037367405.1 Ottelia alismoides | reverse complement strand
TAGACCACATCTTCCACTCCCTTGAGCACGTTCTACTGTGACAACTCTCCCCCCCAGATTTCTCTATGAACTTATTGTCTATCAGTCGGATTACTAAAGATTTGAATTGCCATGCTATATTTGACCCATCTTCTCTTATTTTTCAGGACATTCTAAATGGCAGGGTGATTGGTTGTGGCCGTGAGCAGGGAGGTCTTTACACATTGGTTCAATCTTCTAGTGTTGGTTTCTCAACTCAGTCAACTAGATCAGCGTCTCCATTCACATGGAATCTACATTTTGGTTATCTTCCCCTCCAGAAGTTACGACATGTACTTCCTCATATTTCGCCTCGAGCATCATTTGATTGTGAGGCATGTCAGCTGGGAAAACATCATCGATCTGTTTTTCCTCGTCATCAGAGTCGAAGTAGTCATTCTCCTTTTGTGTTGTTCCATATAAACATTTGGGGTCCGAGTCGGGTTCCTGATCATCAGGGACACCATTTTTTTATAATTGTTGTGGATAATTATTCTCGTTTGTCATGGGTGTTTCTGATGAAAAATAAATCTGAGGCTGGAAACTTGATTCAAACATTTCTTAATGAAGTTGTAATGTGTTTTCCTTCAATGTTAAGATTATGAGGACTGACAATGCTTTAGAATTTTGTATTCGTGATCTTACTCGGTATTTCTCTTCTCATGGGATAATTCATCAAAGAACATGTACTTATACATCTCAAGACAATGGGGTTGCTGAAAGAAAACATCGTCATATTCTTGATGTTACTCGAACTCTTCTTATACAGAGTCATACCCCTCATTCATTCTGGGGTGATGCCGTTCTAACAACTTGTTATCTCATTAATCGGATGCCATCTTCTGTCCTAGGTAAGAAAGTTCCCTTCTCAATTGTTTTCCCAGAGAAGGAGTTGTTTACTATTGGTCCACGTATGTTTGGGTCCGTTGCCTTTGTCCACAACTTCTCTCCTAGGGCTAACAAGCTCTCTCCTAGAGTTGTCAAGTGTGTGTTTGTGGGGTATTCCAGAACTCAGAAGGGATATAGATGTTATGACCTTGTGCACAAGAAATATTATATCAGCGCAGATGTCACATTTTGAGTCCATAATGTATTTCTCCCCAACAGGTGATCGCTTAACTTCCTCGGATTCTGATACTGAAATATACGTCCCACCCCCACCCCTATCCCCACCATTTCACCACCGTCATCTCCTGTCATTCAACCTATTATCCAAATCCCACCGATACCACTTCACTACAGTCGTCGGCCTCCACCTGCTCATGTTCATAGCACGTCATCCAGCACGCTTGAGGTAAGTCCTGAATTTGATATTTCTAACGATGGGTCTGGAGATGTCTCTCAGCAGGATGAAGTACAAGACCCTATTGGGGATACAACTATTGATCTTGATATACCTATTGCTATTCGGAAGCAGAAGAGTTATTGTACATCCTATCCTATAACTTCTCAGGTGTCACTCGATCGCCTTATAGGTGAATTCAGGTGATTTGTTGTTGCTTTGTCTACAGTGCACATCCCACGGAATTATCAAGAGGCCTTGCAAGATAGTCAGTGGCACAAAGTTATGTAAGAGGAGATGACTGCTTTACAGTCCTGCGGTACTTGGACCTTGGTACCTGCTCCTAGTGGGTCGTCTGTAGTGAGCTGCAAGTGGGTCTTCACAGTGAAGTATCATGCATATGGGAGCCTTGATAGATATAAGGCAAGACTTGTGGCAGGAGGTTTTACTCAGACGTATGGTGTTGATTACCTCGACACCTTCTCTCTTGTTGCTTGACATTCTACCCTATGGGTGATCCTCGTCGTTGATGTGGTACGCGATTGGCCTTTATTCCAACTTGATGTTAAAAATGTTTTCTTGTATGGTGGTGATCTTCAGGAAGATCATGCAGTAGCCTCCAAGGTTTGCTGTTGGGGGGAATGTCAGCAAGTTTGCAGACTCCATAAGGCCATATATGGCCTTAAGTAGAGCCCAAGAGGTTGGTTTCACAAGCTCTCAGATTTGTTTGAAAAACAAGGGTTCAAAAGGTCAAATGCATATCATTCTCTCTTTGTACAGAAAACCTCCAGGGATTCTGTCGTGATTACGGTATATGTTGATGACATACTGGTTACAGGAAATGATTTCCAAGGGATAGAAAAGGGCAAAGGATTTTATGGATGGTTAATTCATCACCAAAGATCTTGGCACCCTAAGATATTTTCTTAGGTTAGAATTTGCCAGGAATCAGCAAGGTCTTGTGATGACTCAAAGAAAGTATGTCACTGACATGTTAAGTGAGACATGCATGCTTGGATGTCGACTTGCTACCACACCTTGGATCCAAGCATGAGATTGTATGATGATGGTACAAATGAGGTTGACAGTATTGTACCTTGCCCTCCACGGAACTCTTGATTCTAAACCCTCCATGACTACATAATCTCTTTTGCAGTATTGTATTAATTTACATTTTTTCATTTATTTTGTAAATAGATAAATCTTTATACCAAAGAAGCACTGTCTCATTAATCATTATGTACATTTTTTGAATTAAATAACTCATCTCAATACCATTCACCGTCTTCCATGAACAAAACAAGTGCTCTAAGTGTGCTTAACTTAGCTATTTTGATTCCAATTCCAATGTTTATTAATCACCAATCAACATTAACAACAATATGTTCGACATGACCGATATATGCGATATAAGTGTCACAGATGATATATATGTGTCATCTAAGTGTATATTTGTAAGTTATTTATGTTATAAGAACTTGGATTAAACCTATTTCTAATATCTATAAGTCAGCAATCAACATTAACAGTGATATGCTCGATATGACCGATATGTGTGATATATGGGGTATAAATGACCGATATGTGTGATATAAGTGTGTATTTGTAGGATATTTATTGTTTTAATATCTTGAATAATCTTATTTTTTGGAAAACCACAAAAATGATTTTTTTTGAGATATTTCCGACATTTCCACCGATATCGTTGTTGTATCCTTTTCCGGGCGCGGACCGATACAATATCAATATCGATATTTCCTACCTTGTCCGAAAACAATCCGGTATGAGGCAACCATATGCATTTAGACCAAAAACCTCCTCCCTCACTTCTTGTACGGTAAAAGGACTTGTTAACAACTCGGACTCCTATGCAAGTATGGTACTCACCCCAAGTCACAGTCACTTAGATCCACCATGCGGTGAGCGTTTGCTCATGTTCCAGAAATAATCCATAACTGCCCCACCTCTGAGTGTATCAAGTTCCTCATTCGCCTCTCATTTGCCACAACATGGAAGAATTTAGTATTAACATCCATCTCTTTCAGCCACTTCTACCAAGATCTCTGTCTCCACTGTAGTTCCCTCTTCCTATCCTCCTCCTTAGGTAACCTTTGCATAACTCCCCTACTCATCTACACTTCCTCATCCAGTTCCTTGTATCTTCCAGCATGTCCATTCTTACCACCTCTTCTCGAGCTTCACTACTCAATACTCAACTCCCGTGCAACATGAGATTCCTTCTTATACACCAACAATCTTCATTGTAGTACCGGAGAGAAAAGATTGTTCACAAAAATTGTTTGCTCATACATACATTATTTTGCAAACACAATCGTCTTCAAAAAGGGGGAGATTATTAGTTCATGCATAAGTGGGGCAATTGTTAGTGCATGGACATACCTATTTTGATGACAACAAAACCTGTATATAAAGCCTATAGCTAGGTCAAGAGCAGGCAACTGGACTATGAAGAAGCTAAAGCTGAGGAGCTAAAACTTAAGTGAAGAAGAAGCTCCAGAAGCTCAAAGGAGTTCACAGTCAAAGAACTTCAGCTCAAGCTCAAGGACGGATCTCAAGTTCAAGAAGAAGATGAGGTCTTTTTTATTGAGACATACATCCTGTAGCTGTCTCCGAATGTAAATGACCCCAAGCATCATGCATATTGCATTTCAGTCCTTTAACTTTAACTTTTAGGACAAAGATTCAAGCTAATCGATCAACCATTCTGGCCTGATCAATCACATTCAATCGATCAACCTTGTTTCTTGATCGATCAATACTTGATTATAACAACTATATCCTGATCGATCAATTTTGACATTAGGTCGATCATCCTTTATATCATGGTCAATCAATATTCCATTTCAGGAAGATTTTCGAAGGTGATTTCATTCCCGATTTGTTCACAACAACAACGTTTTCAAAGCCAACGACTATAGGGGCTCTAAAGCTATAAATAGAACCACATACCTCATTTTACAACACGTAAGAGCAACAAGTTCTCTTCTCTCTACATTTTGTCTATACTCTGAGAGAAAGATCGAAGAGTTATTTTCTACTATGTTATTCATGCTTATAGCTCTGAAGCGCTACGACTAATTCTTATGTGCCTGCTCCTCGCTCTGTAAAATCATTTTAGTTTTGTCTCTTATATTCATTGCATATTTACTTTGATATTGAGGTAATTAGGATTGTTTATTTTTATATGGTTGAATTGGTTGCGTCATCAACTCAGGTTGTAATACAGTTGGGTTACCCACGTAAGCACCTTGATTTAAAGGAAAGAACGGTGTAAATCATGTTGAAAGCCCAAATCCAGAGACTGGTCGTGGTTTTTACCTAGGAGGGTTTACACGTTAAATATCTAGGTACTTATGGTTGATTTCTTATCTTGTGATTGAAAGTGCTACATAACGCTCTAGTTGTTTGAGTTTATTATTTGCAGTGATCCATATTATACAATTTAATCCACCCGCACCCACTAGCCAGTATTCATGGGGTAAAATCAACAGACTTTTGACACAATAGTTTTATATAGTTAGCCCCAAACCAGCATTGGAAAGATGAAAACCCGCCTTTTGCATCAGCCGTCAAATTTGGTGCAAAGTATCTTTATTGTGGTAAACACATAGTACAAAGGGCATACTTTGAGGGAGAAATACCCCAAGGAGAAAAAAATATAAGTATTTGTTTCGAAATGCAATAACACGTTCGTCAAGGATCCAGTCCACTCTTGTTCCCCATATCATTAATGAGGTAATATATCATCCAACTATCACACAGACATGGGAGCCCCTGCTTAGAATGCATTCTCTCACTAGGGTGCATGCCAAAGATATTGCAATTTCATATTGATATAGTCACATGAGATAAAAGGGGTATTTTCTTAAAATGTACTACTCCATAATGAAAGGAGCCTTTGAGAGGCTTCATGGCTATGCTCGTGTATGAACACACCCCTCCCAAATC
Organism: Ottelia alismoides; assembly: GCA_037367405.1. Taxonomy (NCBI): domain Eukaryota; kingdom Viridiplantae; phylum Streptophyta; class Magnoliopsida; order Alismatales; family Hydrocharitaceae; genus Ottelia; species Ottelia alismoides. Next base: position 231,373 of record JAZKJV010007611.1, on the reverse strand, counting down.
CAGTTCCAGGCACAAACCATGGCTTGATATTTTCTTTCTAGCCTCGACTCTACATATGAGGTTGCGCTCAGCCAGATGCTTGATTGCCATTAGCTACCAAAGGAGTTTATGTCGAGTCGATATAGTTTGATTGTCATGTATTCATTATGTGAGTGAGTTTTCAATTTGACCAAGTTGAGCATCGCGTGCTCCGGTTTGATGGAAAGTGTTGGAGAAAGTGATGGTTAAGTCAATTAGGTTTATTGGATATTTACAAAATCCAATTTCAATATTCTTGTGTTTTAATTACACAGTGTCTGTTGTTGGGACATGGGTGTGTTGGTGGGGCGATGTAAAGAGCTTCTCAACTCATGTATTCTTTGAAAAGCATAAAGATCTCACCTAATGTTCCATCTCCTATGAAGTAGGTTATTACCTTAACTGTCCCAAACCATGTAATTTTAGATTTTCTTGTTGGTGATTGTCAACCCTTCAGGATCCGGGTACCCGTTAATCACACACTCGCACTATTATTCACATGAGATCGCATGAAGTTACAGAAAAGCAGGGAAAATTTTTCGCGCGGCTAATTATCCACATGACATTCACATCCATAACATAACCACAAGTTAATAGAGAAAATTGGCACTAAAATCTTATTTCATTAACTTCCATATGATTTTACAACATGTACAATGTCTGTATGTACATACAACATCCTAAAATTTGATTGAAGAGAAGAAGCATTTACAATATCAATTGAACGAAAAACTGTAACAAAAACCACATACCGTCTGGTATATTCCTTGTCTCTTGGAACCATGTATAGCTACTAAACAGAAGACTCCTTTCCTGCCATGCGTGCAAGGAAGAAGAGGAGTCACAAACGTGAACACAAACCCGTAGTTTAAAATAAATAACAAGTAATTTAATGTGCAAAAGAGAGCAAGTAGAAAGGTGGAACAAGTATAATTTACATCTACTTGCATAAGTAAAAAGGTTTTCCATGTTGTTTGTATTCCCCATAAGTGTCCATTATTCCAACATTTTTCATATATCACATATTTATTTTGTAATTACAAATTCATATTTGTAGAAGGGTATGTGTGTGTGTGTATATATATATATATCTATATTATCATACAGACTAGATATCACCACGGTGGATTTCGACAATGTGGAAGATGAAATTTAGATTGACTTAAATCTTGAATCTAATGGATAATCATTTTCTATCAACATAACTTTTGATTGTGACTCTCTAATTTCAACTTCAACTGTCTCAGATGCGATCTTAGGTGACTTAGATCTAGATATGGATGATCTAGATGTAGAATCGCCAAATCTGTTGGCGAAAGAAAACTCAAGCGGTGAAGAAGCCTACAAATGGTTCTTCCGTCTCGCCCTCTAGTTGGAAGGACGGTCCAATGGAGGGATAGGTCTACTCCCCAACTACGCCACTGAGACGGGTGAGAGGGACTTCCCGGAAAAGTCACTCTAGAAAAACAGCCCGACCGGTAACGGGCAACCGAGCTCGTACGTAAAACTGAAAACCAAGGATCCCCCGCCTGGGTATCCTAAAATAGAGGGTCAGCGGAACTGGTCTAAAGTCGGGATCCCAACGAGGCGTAAAAACACTGCGAGCTCGCGTAAAAACCGAAAGAGGACTGGGATCCTAGACCAGCGCACTTGGCGGCCGCTGCCCTAACTGGGCTTCCTTTCTTCCGCCCAGTTGGGAGTCACCGCGCTCTCGCATGGTCAGGTGTAAAAGTCAACATGACCGGCACTCTTTATTTACGATTCATTACAGATTTACGATCATCATCACTCGCTTGTCAATTGAGATCTTTCTTAATTCTTTCGGTGGTTAATCTTACAGATCTAGACCTTTTAATCAACGATCTTATTGATAGTGCTCCATAGATAATAGAGTATATCTAAAGGAGGATTTTCAATGCACTTTCTTGGTCCTAGTCATGGGTGTTTACTCTAAGGGTGGTTCATAAGAGTGTATATCCGTACTGCATTGTATCATGTAGTATCATTAATAATTGATAAGAGATGACTTTTTCTTTGTGTATGTCTCTACACAATCAGATGTGAGGTATAGGCACCTTGAGATGCAAATGCTAATGTGATAGAAAATTATAATATGCCCTCAGTTGTAAGCATTGGGATCAATGTATCGGTTCCCCCTCTTTTTTTTATACTAATGGAACAAAATATCTAAAGCTAACTTGATATATCCTCTGTCTCATTAGACATGTGCTGCTTACATAACTTGATTCCCTTGCCTTTAAAGAGGTTTAATAGTCTCATTTAAAACTTGACCATTGTTGGACTAAAAGAACCTTTAGATAGTGGTTCAACTGCTCTACATGATTTATAACTCCTCATTAAGAAGAAATCTAATTGTTTGAACGGTAAAGTTGGTGGGAAAAAAATGGTTTCAATGTAGTATCCCATCTCATAAGTAAACTCTAGAGGCTTCAATTCACAATATTAAGTCTTTACTCCCATGAGATTATAACAGTGAGAAATTTACGTCATTAAAACAAAAGTCTTTTGAATTTTACTTCCAAATTTATTATTATTATTATTTTTTAACAGGTACAAATAATTCGAGTAGCTTAAATTCTCTTCTTCTTCTTTTTTAATCCAGGAACTTAGACTAAGAATATCTCATATTATTTAATTTTTTTTATTCCAGAAAGCAGAATCCAGTATTTAATTTGTTACTATTTTTTTATTCTATTCTATTCTATTTTATTCTATTTATTTTTTTAACAACAATAATGTATCCTAATTAGCACTTCTATTCAAACACTTAATACTCAAATTGATGCCTACTTGAAACTGCAAAAATCTGAGTGATCATATGTTATACTGCATCTAACTTCCTTCAATAATCATGAGAAATTCACTCTGTTCTGTCCTCAATAATTCAGGGATAATTTAAATGACTCTAACTTCAATTGGATAATTCATGAGAAATTTCACTCATCGTATTTTGCAAAATACGTACCTGGATTGTAGGTTTCAACAAGAAGAGATTTTTTTCCCCTAGGATACAGGAGAGGGAATTGCACAGAAGATTGCATTACCTACTACCTTTTTAGAGCAAAGGAGTGTTGAGTAAACGTACTATTCAGAATATAATGATCATATAACCATATAGGCATGTTTCTCTGAAATCTGCATATCTTTCTAACATGGAGTAACCAACAAATCCTTTCTTTTTTTTTTAGAAAACTATTGTATATTAGAAATCTGAAGCTTGAATTATGAATATAGTTTCGAAATTCCCAGCAAAAATTCATGGAGATGAGCAAGAAGAGTTTTGTTTATACATGCATGGCAATAGGGAGGCTAAGGAGTGTACCTTGAATTCTTCCAAAATTTTGGAGAATAAACATGCAGTGGCTGATCTGAAGCAAGAAGTAATAGCAGCAGTTCTTGGAGCTCCTGGACAGCAATTGATGCAAAGAAACAGAGGGACAACAGTCCTTTGTTGGAAAAAAAATTGGAAAAGGAAGAAGAGAATATTTGGGGGAAAAGTGGAAAAAGAAAAGGACAAGGGTTCCAACGGCAGAAGCTTCTCCTTCGTTGGAGAAAGTTTGAGAAGAATAGAGACCAATTGATGTTTATATACCCAAGAGGAACTCTTGGAAGTGGACATGTGGAATAACAAATAGGCCAAGTGGAAATAGGAGAAAAGAGAAGAAAGCAAAAAGGAAAAGAAAGAAAATAAGACACACGGCTGTGTTTTTTTTTTTAAAAAAACCTGTCAACAGTAGCTGTCTGCTACTAATGATTTTTTTTATTTTTTACAAAAATCTCCTTATTGGAAATATTTAAAATAGATCGTACGCGCACCTCGAGTTTCCGTTTTTGACGCGAAATATCTCGATTTGATCGTCTTTCAACGACGATCAAAATGAGTATAATGTTGATATACTTTCGGTCGAGTTTCGAATACCCGAAATTTTCAGATACGGCTTTTGTCTAAGACTAAATTTTGTGATTTAAAAATATCATATGACCTCCGATTGACGAACGGTCGATTCCGTTGGTCTCGTGTCGTCGAATCGGATCTAATGATGGTCTCGGTTCGTTTTGCGGTTTCCGAATTTGCGTCGCGGCTTTTCGCGGCACGAATTACAAAGCGACCGATTTTTGGTCGATTTTACCCAAATAACTTTTTATTCACTACCAATTGGTCGTTTTAGGTTGGTTAGTATTGATTATCAACTTTATTGGGTTATTCAGACCTTATTCGGGTCGAGTTCAGGTTTGTAGAAACCCGGATGTTACAGTGATGTTGTGCAATTACATTCTACGATCTACATGCAACAACCCCTTGATTTTACTAGTGAGTGGAAGTGTTAAGAGAACCTGAAGCAAAGTCTGCATGCTTACAATATGGTAGAGCGTAAGGATTTTATTCTGTCCATCATATCTCTATTTTTGTACAATATAGTGCCAATCTCGCATTCTACTACTTGTCCGTCAATGATATTGATTTTATTCTATGTACGTCATATCTCTATTTTTGTACAATATAGTGCCAATCTTGCATTCTACTACTTGTCCGTCAATGATATTATCATTATAAGTGATGATCTTCAGGGTATCTGTGATTCCAAAGCCATCCTTGGGAGCACATTGTTACCAATGACCTTTAAAGGAAGTATGTTAGAAATCCTCTGCAAAAAGCAAAGATGTTACTTTAAAAAAGCAAGGCTTTTAGGATCTCATTATAGATTTTTCCTAAAGAATCCAATTCGTCTATGATGATGACATTGAGACTGTTAACTGCAAGAAGCATAGAGGGCTTGTTAGAGCTACTCTTAAGTTATTGTCAATCGTCTCAACATTGTCCATGAGCGTAGTCAGCTTATAGACAAGCTTAAAAATGTACTTGGGATGCACAATGATGATCCTCAACTACTTTAAAGCTGAAATGGGGAAGAGACTTCTTTTCCTTGGGAGAAAGCCCATTGATATTATGATGTTTGTAGATGCAAACTGTGCATGTTGTCCCAAGAACAGATAGTCCAGTATTAGTTTGTGTATTCATTTTAAGTAATCCTTGTTACAAAAGCAAATATTTGTATCCTGGTTAAGTGCGGAGTCAAGATACTGAGCTAGGATTCATGTCATTATAAAGATGACGTGGTTTATGTCAATTATGGTTGGATTTCTTACAGAGGTGCCTCTGTGAATGCAGTTGAGATGTCATAATCATGAAACATTGTTTATAAGAGACACATATTCTGTCCAAGAGAAAACCAAAAATGTAAATATTGTTCGTCACTATTCCAACACCAAGCTACTTCTTAGAGTCCCCTTTGAGAGATGCAGTTCCAAGTTGAGCGTAACGGATTTATGCGCTCCACGAGATGGAGTATCAAACTTTTGTAGCCCGAGAGCAAATGTGCAGTTTTAGATTTTATATTTACACTTAATTATAATTATCCGTTTTGGTCTAAACTATATGAGACCAAGGGCCTCTTTTCTGGGGCATGGAAATGCAGTCCTATTTTTCCACTCTAGCCATGGTAAAAAAAGTCGTAAAAAAAATCCAAAAAGTCATGGTAAAAAAATATATCCGTGACTTAACGAACCTACGTTCAATCATTACTTGTAATGGGGGGGGGGGAGTTGAGAGGATTAAATTTTTCTTTTTTAAGGGCCCACAGACAGCTTAAAAATAGCCGTATCTTTCAACATGGATAAGGGCCCAGCTCCGCCCAACATCAAGTTATCCAGATTTTCCACAGAATTTGATTCTGACGATGCCAACCAAATAAATGTCCACTAAGGAACAAATCATTCTAGGTAAATGACAATAAACATAAAGTTCATGGCAAAATAACAGGGAAAATGAAAAGGAAAATAAAGTCTTACAAAGTACAAGCAAAATTAGTTGCATGTTTATATTTATATATGCATCGATCTTGTCCCCTCGAGGAAAATAAGCATTGCAATTAAACTTTTGTCCGAGTATAACTTGCAGCATAAAAATCAGCACTTGATATAACGAAAAAAGGAAGCCATTCTACAGAAGTGAGATAGAGATAAAAAAATAGATACCGTTGACAAAATCTGCTTCAGAACATGTGCAACAATCACATCAACAGGTTGAATGTCTGCAACAGCAGCCCCTGGTTCACCATGCTGAAAAAGAAGTGTTTTAACACCCAGAAATGTTGAGAAACTAAGTCGGCAGAATCAAGCAAGATAAACATAACCATAGCTTGTTAAAAGTAAGTGAGTTGACAAACATAAATAAATTTTGGACAAAAGAGATCTGAATATCTAACACAGAAAATCTCCAAGCAAGTGATATGAGGAGGGAATAACTTACTATTCCAAGACCCAGTTCCATCTTTCCTGGGCCCAATCGATCAGAAGTTATGTGGCCCGGCAATGTGCAGACCGACAGTGCAACACCCATAGTTCCAACCATTTCTGATGCAAGTTTGGCTTCTGATGTGACCTCCTCAAGAGAAAGTCCAGCATCAGCAGCAGCTCCTGCAACCTATTACAGGAAAAAATATATAACCAAGATGATAACTCACTGATGGAATCTTGCATCCAATGACAATCACAATTTTAGTCTAATGCACAAGTAAAACACAAAGGATTTTAAAAAACAGACTGGGAGCTCCAGTCAAAACAAACCAATTAACTGTAAACCCCATGTTACTTCCATGGATCCGAGTTACATTAACAACTCAGTTATACCCCCAAGAAAATTTGATGCATGAAAACATATCAGCCATCCTTTTGTCACAACCTAGTAGAGTCATGCTTTGCTATGAAAATATGTCTGCCTATGCAGGAGGATATACAACCAATTTCTAGCATACCATGTGCTGAATTATTTCAACATAGAAAGATGGTTAAGATTCATATTTTTGGTTGATAATTATTATCCCATGACTGAATTTCATCTATGTCTCGTTCCTAAATGTACTAAATAAATTATTTTATTTCCTAAAAGAACAAAGGGAATAATAGGAAATGAAATGATCCAGCACTCCAAATAGATGCTCGAACAGGATTGTGGACCAAGCTTCTAATATTCGGAGGGATTAATGCTGATTAGAAAGGATGGAATTGATATGCAACCAGATTAACAACTGCCCTCAGAAAGTTAAAACAAGAACGTTATTATAGTTCTAGAAACTATTGGTAAAGTTTTTCATAAGAAAAAAGGATGGGCATCCAAAATGATGTCCACCCATCCATTTTCAATTATTTCTATAAACCTTCCAAGTGGTGGCAAATTTATTTCTAAAAACCTTGCACATTTGGAAGGAAGAAACCAGCTGAAATAACATCAGATCTCTAGCCAGAAATTATGGACATGTGTACTCCGAAGCAGCAGAAACAACAGTTTAATGGTGAGAAATAAATGCGAGGGATCATGGCAAAAGGAGAAAGGACTTAAGGATAGCAAGACCAGCATTCTCCGAAAATGAAGAAATTAAAACAATCAACTATAGCAATGACATAGGAACAGTGTCTCAACTGGGATGTGATTTTCAAGTGGCCATGCATAATGGTGTACACCCCTTTATATTATTAATAAACTCAAAAAGTTGTACATCTTCCAGGACTCACGAGAGAATTTGCATACCAATAAATATTCTCCACATACACTCTCTTACATCCAGGACTCACGAGAGAATTTGCATACCAATAAATATTCTCCACATACACTCTCTTACAGAAACACTACATTTCTAACCAACAACAGAGCCAAGATAGTAATATGGGCTACATACGATCCCAACGAAAACTGAAACAAGCCGGACCAAGAGAGACCCATAAGTACGCCATACTATTGGAGTCCACCCCATAAATTGTCAGCCCTGCCAGACTTTTGTAGAACAATTACATGAAGAACAAATGATTCACACACTTTGGGATCTTGAAACGCATTGGGCACGAGGAGCATGATCTGATTGGTACCTATGTAAAGACCATATCTCGACCAACTAAAATAACTATAGCGTGACCTGATTGGGACCTATGTAAAGACCATATCTCGACCAATTAAAATAACTATAGCATCTCCAGGGTTACTAAAAAGTGGACAATACGCGATTTGAAGGAAGAGTTCCTCCACGTATATTCAATCTAAAGCATCCAAAATTGCCAAATATAGTTCCCCAATCGAAACCCCGGAACTCCTTTGATCCATGATCATGGCCATTGATCCCCCCACGATCGATCCCCAAGGAAACATTGAAATCACCTCCCACCAGCCAAGGAATATGTGAGAAATGCAAGCATGCCTCCACCCTCTTCGTAGCATCATTCGAAACATACATGCAAGTAACCCCAAAAATGATATCATCAGAGAACTTCCTTGGTATCCCTGATATTGGCCAGCTAACCAACCACCTCATTCTATAATTGAAAACTATCATTGTGTTGTCCTACGTGGATAGCACAAGCTCCCAACTGAGTCCACCAGAAACTCTAAAATCCATGGGCTTGCACTTCATGTCATTCGAGTCCCTAAACTTCAACTCCTTTAAAAGCGCCATGTCTGCCAGCCATTTTTCCAACTAACGATCGATTGTCGTCCTCTTCTCACGCTTCAGCCAAGTAGTCCATGAGGCATTCCAAGTGACAAACTTCATTTGGAAACACAAGGTAGACCCAGATATCTAACCTCCACTATATTGTAGACCATGGAATTATGAAAAGCTTCATCAACCACTCACTTCTTTCCATGCCAAAACAACTTCATCACCAACCAAGGGCAACAAAGATTGTACTAACTCTGTTGGCTCTTCCACAGCAACCGATTCACTCTTCATCCAATAAACTACTCTTTCGTGATTAGGTTAACATGTCATCCACCTCATGGCCTTAAATGTCGATTTTGGTGTTGTTGAGATTAGTTCTTTCTTATTATTTTCATATTATGTATTGCTTTTGTCTTCTTCTTGCAATTTAGCCAACAAGATTCTCTCTTATATAAGAGAATACTATGACCTCTCAATAATGCAACTTATTCTTTCGTTTCTACATGGTATGGTATCGGAGCGATGGTCCTAGACTGGAGTTCACGTATCCCACCCAAGCCCTAACCCTACCTGTCAGCCCCTCTTCTCTTCTCTCGCGCCACCATGCCGCCTCCGTCCCCCCCTCCCCGACCGTCGCATGGGCCCCCTCCTCGCCGACTGCCGTCAGCCCCAGCCCAGCACCGTCAGGCCCAGGCCTAACAGCTCCCGCGTGCGGGCCCCAGGCCATCGTCGGCCCTTCTTGAGTGCCACTAAGGGGCTATTGCAAATCCATGCGGCCTCCTTACACCTCTTCGTGCCTCCACACTTCTCAGTGCACCTTTGCGGTTCACACTGTAGTCTGAAACTGTCTGATTTTGACTGGAAAACGTGATTTCATACCTATAAATCGTGTTTTCCGACCCTAGCGCGCAACGAAGATTGACGAGGATGGTTGTATGAGTCTACACATACAACCAATCCTCTGTATGTTCGTGTAGACTCGTTCATATCGGTCTACTCCCAGTCGAATTCCATTGTTCAATCGTTTTACCATCATGTCCAAGAACAAGGGTGATATATTTTCTTCGTTCGATGCCTTCAAGGGCTCGGCTCCCATCGCAAAGATGGATGGGACCAATTATGAGTTGTGGTACATGCAGTTTCTCTCCCTCATGCAGTGCAACAACAAGGAGCACATCCTGACAAATCCAGAGCCAACGGATAAGACTGGGACCAATGCTTCTTGGAAGCAAGATGACGCGTATGCGTGTGTTTGGCTTTGTGGGATACTCACCACGAAGGTAGCCAATGATATTCTGAATCAACCCACAGGCGATGTGGGACACTTTGGCATCCACCTATGCTCAAGCGAATAATGAAGCAAAGATTCTTCAGCTACAGTTTGGTGTCTAGAAGGCCAAGCAGAATGGTCGTCCTCTGCACGTGTACTACTCTTTGCTCCATCGCATGTTTAAGAAGATCCATAGCTACGCGCCTATAACGACATCTACGGATCAACATAAGGCATATATGAACTACACGATGGTTGGAGTTTTCATGACCAGACTTGATATAGAGTATGATGTTGCACATACACAGCTTCTCACTGGAGCTATCATACCTCCCATGGAAGAGGCCTATAGCCGTCTCAGCTGGATTATCATGCCTTCTACAGTTACTCCTCCACCCTCTTCAGCGATGGCCGCTTCCCGTGGCAGAGGAGAGACGACCCGGTTCAGAGGGCGCACCCATCATGGCAGAGGTGTTGGACGTCAGCGTGGCCCTTGCACCTACTGTCGTCAGCCAGGACATGCAGAGGATACATGCTACCAAAAGCACGGATATCCTGCTTCTGGTCGTGTGGCCGAACAAATTGAGCCTTCAGAAACTCTAATATCTGAAGTCAATCCTCGCATGGATGATATAGTCTCTCGTATTCGAGAGATCATGACTCATGTTGCAGGCACCACCACTACGGATACCGCAACTGCAACCAGAGCCTCTTTGAGCTCCTCGGGTATCGCTTACGCTTTTACTGGTAGTATTGGTGCAGATATGATAGAGTGGTTTATGGACTCTGGTGATGCCCACCATATGTGTGGAGACAGAATGCAGTTGAGGTCCTACAGGACCATACCTCCTGCTAGATGGGTTGTCATTGCTAATGGAGACCACTTACCCATTACAGGACATGAGGAGGTGCAATTGACATCATTCATGCGCCTTAAAAATATTTTATATGCTCCTGACTTTCAGATGAATTTGCTTTCCATTAGTCAGATTACTAAGGATCTGCATTGTCGTGCCATTTTTTACCCTTCGTCTTTTGTGTTTCAGGACATACTCACGGGCATGGAGATTGGATGTGGTGGTGAGCAGCGAGGGCTCTACAAACTAGTCCAACCTCCTCATGTCGGTGCTTCTACTATACATATTGGACCAGTCTCACCATATTTGTAACACATTCATTTTGGCCACCTTCCTCTGCAGAAGTTGTGTCATGTTCTCCCTCAGATTTTCACGAGATCCTCCTTCCAGTGTGAGGCATACCAACTTGGGAACCATTATCATTCCTCCTTTCCATCCCGTCAGAGTCAGAGCAGTTCTTAGTTATTTGAGCTCCTTCATTTAGATATCTGGGGTCTGAGTCATGTCCCTGATCACTGGGGATACCGTTTTTATCTAGTCGTTCTAGATTTTCGCAGGTCTTTTTATTGAAGAAAAAGACTGAGGTTGGATCTGTTATCAAATATTTTATTAATGAGATAAAGAATATTTTATATGCCAATGTCAAATATCCTCGTTCTGATAATGCCTCAGAGTTCTGCATCTTACAACTTTCTGATTTTCTTAGATCTCTTGACATTGTTCACCATACCTCCTCATGTGCTTATACATCCCAGCAGAACGGTATCGCCGAGCGCAAACACTATCACTTACTTGATGTGACCAGAACCATGTTGATACAGAGTCGTGCTCCTCATACTTACTGGGGTGATGCAATCCTTACTGCATGTTATCTAGTGAACCACATGCTCTCGTCTGTGTTGGGAGATAAGATTCCTTTTTCGATTATGTTTCCCAAGAAGGATATCTTCTCTCTTATACCTCGTGTATTCGGTTCGGTGGCATTTGTTTATTATTTCTCTCTAGGTCGTGACAAGCTCTCTTCAAGAGTTGTCAAGTACGTTTTAGTCGGCTACTCTCGTACCCGGAAGGGGTACCGTTGCTTTGATCTGCTCAAGAGGAAAATACTTTGTAAGTATCGACGTTACTTTCTTTGAGTCTGTTATGTATTTTTCTCCTACAAGTGACAGACTAGCCCCATTAGACTCTGACCCCGAGATCTACATGCCTCCACCTCCTACTGTCATACCACCACCTCCACAACCACCATCACCACCACCTACATATACTCATACTTCTACACCTATTCTTGTGGCTCCACCTCCACTGTGACTCAATTTTTGCCGCGTATGTTTACTTGCAAGTCTCGCTCTGTTCCCCCAGCATACAGGTCTTATCCATCATCCAACACTCTACAGGTATGTAATAAGCACATTGTTTCTAACTTTCTACTGATAATACTATCGAGTTGTCTGTACAACAGGATTCCATGCAGGATGAGAAGAAGCCCTCTCAAGAGGTGAACTTACAGGTTCGGGACTTGGCAGATGATCTTGATGTGCTGATTGCTCTGCGAAAGCAGAGACGTGTGTGCTACTTACCCTCTTGTAGCATAGGTTTCCTTAAGTAGACTGTCATAGGATTTCAAGAGGTTTACCTTGGCACTATCAACCGTGGAGATACCATAGACATATCAGGAGGCTCTTCAGGATAGTCAGCGACGGGCAACCATGGAGGAGATGGCCGCGCTACAGTCGCGTGGTACTTGAAATCTTGTTTCAGCTTCAGTTGGCGCATCCGTTGTGGGGTGCAATTGCGTGTTCATTTGAAACGTCGTGCATATGGCAATGTGGATCTCTATAAGGTGAGAGTTGTGGCACATGGGTTCACCCAGACAAATGGGGTGGGCTATCATGATACTTTTTCTCCAGTTGCCAAACATTCTACTATGCGCATTCTTCTTTCTGTGATGTGACACAAGATTGACCCCTTTACCAGCTTGATGTGAAGAATGTCTTCATCTATGGTGATCTACAAGAGGAGGTCAACATGCAGCAGCCACCTGGGTTTGCTGCTGAGGGGGAATGTCAAAAGATTTGCAGGCTACACAGGTTATCAATGGCCTTAAGCAAAGTCCAAGAGCATGTAACTAGAAGCATGGCCTTAAATTTCGGCGAATTTCGACCGAAATTCGGTCGAAATTCGGTTTCGTGGCGATATCGATATCGAAACCATGTATAATATCAGTTTCCAGGATTCGGCCGAAATTTCGGCCGAATTTCAGTCATTTCGGTCCATTTCGATGGAAATTGTTCACAGATTTCTTGGATTTCGGTGGAATTTCGGTTCATTTCGGTCCACTTCGACTGAAATTGTTCTAGGTCACCATATGTCATGCCTAGGCCACTTATTGATATTCATAGGTACTATTTGGTCACTAAATGAAATTTATAGGTCACTATTTCAACCACCATTGCAATATAAGCCACTATTCCAACCACCATTGTAATAAATAAGGCCATTAAGGGTCCTCTTTAAACCCAATAAATATAATGTATATGTTCTCATTTCATCTCACAACTTCACAAGTCACAATTCACAACCTAACTTAAGTCTTGGAGAGCCAAGTTTCCAAATTCCAAGCAAGGTAAGTATTTTACCATATTTTTTCATAACACATCTTTTTTTAACATATTTCGAGATGCCAAATATATAATTGTTTTCATCTTTGAATGCTAACTTCAGAGTTCAGAATTTTCATAGTTAGAAGCTTTATATAATCATCTTGTTTTATTCCTAGGCTAACTTGACTGTAACTATTAGGTAGGGCATTGCATATTAATAAACTTCAGAGTTCTTTTACTTGCATATCTTTTCCGGGCTTTCCTAGGCCCTACATATAAATACATTACATTGCATCATTTTAACTCACAAGACACTAGAAGATTGTTCTTTTCTAGGATTCTCTTGTTACTTCTCTCTACTATAAGGAGTATGTGTGTCTGTACGTGTGGTAGGTTGTTAATAACCTTCCAAGTCTTTGACTGTAACTATTTTTCTACTATTAGGTTGGACGTATATTGTGCATATGAATGCTACACAATTTCTTGGTGTTAATTAATTTGTTAGTATCTCGTATAACATACATTTTACGATCACAAGCTCTACTATGCATTTATTTTGGCATACATGTTAAAATATTTGTGTTTGTGTGTGTGTCTTATTTTATTTTTAAATAAAAGTATTATTATTCTTTTGAGAATTGATAGAAAAATTGAATGCCAAAATTTAACGTGTACTAAAATATGAAATTTCACTCTGGACGGTCATCGATATGATGATCGAAATCATTTTTTTAAGGTACTGAACAATATAACATCTTATTATAAGCAAAAAAACTTGTATTTATGTCTCTTTTATTGATTAAACAATATTACAAATCTTAAATTTTGAAAAAATGAGTTTTCAAGTCGTTTTCCCAATTTCCAGCCATTTCACCGAAATTCCACCGAAATTCCTTTTCTGGGCTTACCGAAACGAAATCGAAATCCGACATTTGAGGCCTTGACTAGAAGCTCTCGGACTTGATAGAGCAACAAGGGTTTGTGCGATCGACTACCGATCACTCTTTATTTGTGCACATGACCCAGAGAGGTATAGTTGTCATTCTTGTTTACGTTGATGACATTATTGTTACGGGGGATGACGAGCAAGGCATTCAGGTTGCCAATGACTTCCCAGGTCAATAATTTGTGACCAAGGACCTTGGTAATTTACGTTACTTCCTTGGACCAGAGTTTACTAGGAACTAGCGAGGTCTTGTGATGACCCAAAGGAAGTACATTACATATCTTCTTTCAGAAACTGGCATAGCAAATTGCAGACCTGCTACTACTCCTATGGACCCGAACATGAAGCTCTATGATGATGACACTGAAGAGGCCGACAAGAGGAGATACATGGAACTTGTTGGCAAGCTCCTATATGTGATTATTACCAAGCTCGACATATCCTTTGTAGTGAGCAAAGTGAGTCAGTTTATGGAGCAACCCAGACAGGAACATATGGATGCAGTCCATATGATTCTGAGGTATCTGAAGACATCACCAAGTATGAGACTTCTTTTCAGCTGAGGTACATTGAAGAGCCTGTGATCTACCCTACTTAATTCAACCGAATTATCGATAAAATTCAATGTACGTTCGTTGTAGTCGGGTAAATTAAGACTGATTAAAAACCACTTAGATTATTGTCGAATTAAACTCAAGCGGTAAATTTTTTTATTTTACTTGGGCAAGCCCAAGCTCGAACTCAGGGAGGCAGCTTTTTCCTTAGGTTAATTTAAAGTCAACTACGAAATCAGGTTTTTAGGAGAATATTTTTTTCTATGTATTTTTTATACAATTAAGAAAAATGCGATGCAATTCGAGCCAAATTTGAAGGTTAAATTTGAAGTATGGTCAAATTAAGTCCAAAAATGATGAGACTTGGCCAAAATATGAATTGCAATGAAATTAAGCTACTGGATTTTTTTTTGGAATTTTTCGACTTTAAATGAATTAAATATGAATTAAAAATGAATGCATGGTAGTTTTAAAAAAATAATTTTAATAAATATCAAATCAAATCATTTTCAGATACAAAAAATAACTTAGATAATTCTATGTGAGATGAATCCAAAAAAAATATCAAACCTTAAAAATGATGAATTTTGGACCTATTAAAAATCAATTAAGCAAAATACTAATGAATTTATTAAGGTCTCGTTATGCATGCAAATGATGTGATTTTTTAGATACGGAGTAGAACAACTTAAAGTAGATCTATTGTGATTTTTAGTGATTTTTGGAGCAAGAAATAATTTAATACGGAATTTAAAGCACACAGTGGCAAAACTATGTAAATTTTCACATAAATAATAATATAAATTTCTCAAAGCTCACAAAAATGTGACAAGTGTCCACAATGATAAAGCACAAGTTTCTCTACAACATGCAATTTTTGGAATTAAAAATTGATGCTAAATGAGTGGTGAAATAAACATGCAAACACAGAGACCAAAATGCAAAGAATTAAAATTGTTCAAATTAAAACGTGCATACAGGGACTAAAATGCAATTACCTATAATGCTGGGGGTATGTGTGCAAATTGTCCATGAAACACGGGCGCCTCACGTGACGCGCCTAGCAAGGACTGAAATGCAATTTTGGAAACTTGCAAGGGCCTCGATACAAATTACCCAGACTGCACGTGAGAACCACGTGGTGCTAGGCTCGGACGGCGATAGAGGCTCGGATGAGGCTCGGGTCTTCTGCAGGCTCGGACTCGCTTCGGGGTGGCTGCGGATGCTCCGAGCCTAAAGGTCGGGGAAAAGGCTCGGAGCTGGAGACGTGGCGAACGATGGACCGTTCGATCAAGATGAACATACGGTGGCTGGAGCGGGCGACGTGGCAGCCTGAGGGTCCATCAGATCGAGATGATCCCACGGAGGCTGAAGCGAGAGACGTGGCTCGATGTAGGCCATTAGATCCTCAAGGATCCAACGGTATCTGGAGCTATTGGAGAATGCGACGTAGAGTGCTGGGAATCGTCCGATCAAGATGATCGGACGACAGTTGTGCTTCGTGCTCCTCCTCGCCGCCGCCTCCTGCGGCGGGCGTGGCTAGGCTCCGACGATGGGTGGCTACCTCCACCGCCCTCTAACGTGCTCGGTGCTGCTCCCCGGAGGCTCCTGAGTGGCTGGACGCGATCGTGGAAGCTTCGCGGAGCCGCCGGTGATTCTGGAAGAGGCTGGGGAGGTCTGGAGGCCGGAGACGAAGGTTGGCGAAGAAGCTCCGGTGAAGATCCGACCAATGTCGAAGATGTCCCTTGCAGTATTAGAAATGTACACAAAGCGTGCCGGTGCTCGTATGGTGTGCAGTGAGTGCTGAGGCCTTATGGCGTGAAGAGGTGGAGTGGTCGGAGTGCTCCTCTGCCGGGAGGGGTGGAGCGGTGGTCGGAGGTGCTTCGATGTGTCGTGAAGAGGAATGAAGGGATGTGCGAAGATGCCGGCTCCGAGGTGGAGCTTGGGCGATAGTCGGTGGGCGATGATGTAGAGCGGAGAAGTGGGGGAAAATAAGAGAAAATCGGAGGAAAAGAAGAAGAAGATCAGAGAAGAAGATGGAGGGTGCTACCTGGGAATGGAGGCTCGAGGGGGAGCCTCGGGTCGTTGCTCGAGGGCCGGTAGAAACCCAAGCTCGTGCATCTCGAAGGAGGAACTGTTGCACGGCAAAATTCACCATGGATCTCGCCGGAGAGTGTACCACCGTCGTCGCCCGCTCTCAGTCCTAATCTCTGTCACCAATCGGTAGAAGGGAGCTCTATGGTCTCTCGTGCAAGGGCAGATACCGGTGAAAGTGGCCGGAGGCGGAGTATTTAAAGGGGGAAGGGGGTGGTCCGTTGTTGGTGGGGGTGGTCTACATGGGAGTTGTGGAGAGAGTAGAGAGGGATTCATGGCGTGCGTGGGTGCTGCCGAGGACGAGGGAAGTATGGGTGTCATCGTGGGTCGAACATCGAGTGGAGATAATGGCTGTAATGGCGTCAAAAATAGAAAGGACGGAGATGGAGCGCAAGGTGGGGCGACGTGGGCGAGGGATCCTCGGGAGGAAGAAGGCGGTGCCTTGGCCGTTGGATCTCGCGATCCAACGGCTCTGAGCGTGGTGCTAAGGTAGGGCCTGGATGAAATCAGGGGGTCGAGATCGAAGGACGATGGACACGCCACGTGGAGGGCTGTTGTTAAGGCGCTGGTGAACGGTCGTGATGAAAGAGGATTGTCGATCGAGCGGCTGTGGATATCAGAGTAGATCAACGGTTGGGATGAGAGCATCAAGGCCCCGATCAAGCGGATGTGGGAGGTGACGCGTGGCACGTTGAGGTTAAGGCGGAGAATAACGGTGATAAATCGGATGGTTGATGTGAGATGTGGGAAGGAACGGCTGAGATGGAGGTATTGAGAAGAGATGGAGGGCGATGATGGAACCACGTTGCGTAGGGAGGTAAAGGCGCTGGTGAGCGGTCCGAATGCAATCCGGAGTTGATCCGACGGCTGCAAGATGATGCGTGCTTGGACCGTCGAAATTGGGGCGCTTGAGACCCATCCAACGGTTGAAAGGCGGGGTACGTGGCGAGCGGATAGATGGGCCGTGTGATGCAACCAGAAGGCGCCACGTGGCTCAATCATTTGCGAGGAAGAAGGTGAAATAAGAGGGGGAAGATGACCGAATTTGAAAAAACTCAAAACATGAAAGTTGTAGATCTCGATGAGATCTACAAGTTTCATATTGATCAAAATGGAAACGAGGCCAAATGAAGTGATAAAATACAAGGGTACAAATATAAATACATACAATATACAATGAGGGCCCAAAACCCAAGTTTTGCATACGAGCTCTGATTCTAATGAAATTGGTCTCATTTTGAAGGTCTCTGAATGTATATTATTTTAAAAATAAGTAGACCTATATAGGAGACTGTATGAGAGATATGTGCATTTTAAGGTCCATGGTCTCAAACTTGGACTCAGGTTTTATTGGTCAATTTTACAAGTTAGCATTTTTTGGTATTTTTCTTGTATTAGTGTTAGTAATATATACACTATAGAGTTGATTTTAAGGGCTTTGGAGTTAGTATAAAATATATGCAAATAGGTGATTTTTACAAGTGGATTGGGCTTCTTATTTAATGCAGATGTGAATGCTAAAATGCAGATGTTATCTGTGCATAAATTAATGCTAATTATGCAATATAGGTGATGAAATGCATCTAATTACTCGGGAACAAGGTTCTATTTTCAACTTTTAGAGTGATGAATCACAGATTCATCATATATCTCTTTCAATTACAGCATGTGTAGATGCAGATTATGCTGGGTTTCCAAAGGATAGGAAGTCAACTTCAGGCTTTGTTGTGTTCATAGGGAATTCTCTAGTACCATGGAAGAGCAAGAAGCAGACCGTGGTTGCCAGATCAAGTGCAGAATCAGAATACAGGGCCATGGCGCAGGTTAGCACAAAGATGATGTGGGTCATATCTGTACTTACTGACCCGACTATAGAGGTGAGTCTTCGCATGCACCTCCAATGTGACAACCAGACTGTCTTTTAATTGCAAACAACCCAGCCTTCCATGAGAAGACCAAATACATATAGGTGGACTATAACTACACTCGTGACATGATACAGAAGGGTCTTATCATCACTACGTATGTCAGTTCTGGAGATCAGACAACAGATGTTCTTACCAAGGCCTTAGCCAGAGGGGCTTATCAGAGATGTTGTACCAAGATGAGCCTAATCGATATCTACACTCCAGCTTGAGGGGGAGTGTTAAGATATTAGTTATCTTTCTTAATGTTTTCATATTATCTATTTCTTTTGTCTTCTTGTAATTTGCCCAACAGATTCATCTCCTATATAAGAGAACCCTAGGGACTCTCAATAATGCAATTCATTCTTTCATTTCTATAGGTGTCGTTACTCTTCATAGTTTGTCAATTTTTGCAAGCTTGGCTCCACCTCAGTATTGCAGAAGTCGGTATTCAGTATTCAGTCGGAGGGGTCATTAAATAGAGAACAATCGGTATTCAGGGAACTGTTCGGAATTATTTGGTTTTGTATTTTTTTAATTATTTTTAGTTTAAGAATGATTTTTAATACATATATTCTTATATATTTATACATATATTATCATCAATCAACAAGAATCCAACATAAAAGTATCCATTAACATACATATACAGAGCTTTGATATTTTTAATAATATCATGACAAATAGTAATTCTTGGGAATAAAAAAATAAAAAATCCAGCAGTTAACTACCGATCGTCCGAATAGTCGGTCAGTCAGTCGAATAATCGGACCGACTATTCGGTTAAGCCGACTATTGGCCGACTAAAGGTTATTCAGCCAGGGACCCCCTGCACCTCATAGTTGGACTGAATAGTCGGTCGACTATTGCAACACTGTACCCCCTTAACCCCATTTATAAGAGGCACCATAGCGACTTTGGTTATAATGAGGTGAGGGTGCTTGCAATTGAGAGGTCCATATTAGGAGTTCGGTTCAACACCTTAAATGTCGATTTTGCTAGCATATCTGTGTCCTGGGAAAACCAAACCGAAATATTGTCAACATACCGCCAATATTTCTCCCATTTAGATAGAAATCATGAGAATGCAAAGAAGTCCTATCAAATTCCAATGTTGCAGTTTCGATTCCTTCAACTTGGGGAAATGAAAATTTCGCTGATTTTTTTCCGAAATTTCGAGTCATGGCTTAAGAGTTGCCAATCAAATGATCGGGTAGAGGCTTGCTAACTATGCAATAGAAGGGAGTAGGACAAAGGTCCAACCAATTGGGAGAGAGGGGCCTGTGGACCTGGGAAAGGAAGAAGCTACAAGAGGAGCTTAAAAAGTAGGTGTCTGAGAGGAGGAAGGGGACAAAGAAGAGAAGAGGAAAGGGAACATAGATTTTCTAACACAGCAAGAAGAGAAATAAAGTGTTGGCCCTTTCCTACAAACTTTGCCAGTTTTAATGCAAAAAAACCATCAATGATAGAGAACTCGACTAATCATATGTTTTAGATGGCCATGTAACTAAATATCAAATTGCTTATGCCTCGACAACCACTGAGTTGTTTGGGATTCATCACATTTTAAAAGGATTTTAGTTACCATTACATATTGGTTTGAAAGTGCACCCGTTGAATGCAATAGGTTAAAGCAGATGTTCGTGTTGGATGTTATTCGGGAGAACGTTTGCTCGTGGGTTTTGCACGTGCTGCGTTTCCTTTTTATGTGCTAAATGTGTGATATTTTTTCCTATTCTACAGTGGAAATGTGTCCACTTGTGCCTTGTGGTCAACTCCTTTGTGGTTTGCTTCGCTTTTGGGGGTACAATACCCAGCTTAGTGCATTAACTTCATTCTTTATTTTGGTTCATGGAAACTGAGAGGACCATAGTGCCCAATCAGGCTAGTACATATAAAATTTAAAGGGATTAAAATATATATTTACTCCCTGGAATCTTTGTGAATTTTAATTTATCAAGCAAATTTTGTCATAGAACCTTGGTCAGGAGAGTTCCTTTTTTTTCCTGTTACGGCATCATTTATATCAGTGTATCTTGGATATAATCTGCAATGACAAGAAATCCACCTTGTGAACAAGAATGGTCCCAGCCAGCCCTCTCCGTCCAGCTATGCCTCTAGGTGGTGGGAGAGCACAATCATCTCCAACAATCACCGACTGCAGAAAAAATAATTTTAAGTTGATGCATAATATCCACAATGACCCTACTTAATTGTGGGAAAAGGCTTTGTTGTTGTTGTTGTTGTGTTGCATAATATCCACAATAATGTGAAAATAGTCATTAAACATCTACCTCAATTTTATATCCTTCAGCTTTTGCTTGCTCAGCTGCTAAGCCAAAATTAAGCCTGTCCCCAGTATAATTCTAGTAAAACCATTGATGAAATCAATTGCAAGTAAACTTAATGCACATAATCCCAGACAAAATGAGAAATTTTCATTTTTTTAATGACATGCTAAAAAAACATCCAATAGGAAACGTCCAATGCTCAAAATGATCTGATAGGTCTGAGAGATCCAAGATATTTAGAAGGCATATTTCTCCCAATGAAATTTAAGAACCTGAAATATGGTATATAATACCTTAACTATTAGAAGGCATCCCTTGGGACCTGTTACAGCTCTAATGCCCTGAAGAGTTAGGGTACACAAAAGTTATACAATATATCTTGGCGCATCTAAATTGAACTCTCACCAAAATGAAACAACAAAGACAATAGAGAAGAAATTATACAGCTAGGATTGATTGAACTGTTGGGGAAGCAAAAACGTCACCACAGATGGCAGCAGTAAGCATCCCAGGTCCAACGAACCCAGCATGTGCAGGTTCATGGCCACTTCCGCCACCTAAGTCAATGCATATGTAAGGTGTCATCAATTGGGGAAGCAAATGAGAGAGAAAGAAAGTGTTTTGAATGCCGTGTGTGGAATTAATGTGCATAGAAATAATGCATCAAATGATGCTTCATTCTCCATAACTTTTAGATAAACTCAATATGGTAGAGAAATTCTCGCAGCATGACACATGGCACTTTCTTTTCTTTTTTTCTAAAAGAATCTTGTTGGTGTTTTAATCCTGACTTTTGCATTCAGCATTAGACATGAAAGTACTATGTACCCGATTCAAATGAGTTCTGGGACTTTCAAAAAATCAAAACCTTCAATAAAACTAAATTAGGTCATAGATCATAGTCTTGCTGTTCGACTTTCAAAATGGGATTTGAGGGCGGCGGCTGATTTGCCTGGGATCCAATGGGAGAGCGTGGACTCTTTCTGGAGCTCGGTTTGTAGTGATTGTAGGGGATCAATTGAGGGCAGGACTAAAGTGATTGCTCACATCTGGGCCATCTAGCTGGCAAGGAACGTGCTGATTTTCAAGGATTTGAGATTTTATCGTGAGAATGTAATTGAGCACGCCAAGGCCCTTCATAAAACATGGTAAATTTCTGTTTATAATTTTTAATGAATATGCAAAGTTTGGACAGGCATCTTTTGGAAGTTCGTCATTTTAGTTCTCAAAAAATTGTAAAACCAAAGAGCTCATTCAGTATTTTGGGGGCGCCCATGTTTGGGACCACAGAGATGAGGTTCTTGGAGGTGTGTTTCAGGGGTATTGCGGTAGTCGTCTGAGAAGAAGGCATTCACATGTGGCTAACAGTATCATTACTTGGATTTTCGTAATGGTTTTTAAAAAAGTCATTGATTTTAATATGAAAAATATTTTGTAAAATGAAGTAAGCAGTGTTATTCCCAAAAGTCCAAAAAAAGAAAAGCTAACAGTGATTTTTGAATCTATTCAAAAAAATTGAAAGAAAAAAAGACATCCACTGTATAAGTGTGTGCCCAAGTGTTAAGACACTTCCAGCCGAATAAGACCATGTTAAAACCGAATTTATATATCAAATGCCACAGTGTAAGCTTTGGAAGAACTGGAACAATACTGCAATCACATATATAGTTTGTGTTGGAGGGAAAGAGTTTTCTATCTATTCCATAGAATCCTAGGCTCTCTTATATAGAGAACTCATGGGTAAATTATATAAGAGAATATCAGGAAAATAAAAATAGAATAAACGATACACCAACTACATAATTATCTCTATACCCCCCTCAAGATGGAGCATAGATATCAATCATGCTCAGCTTGGAAGAACATTTCTGGAACGGTCCTCTGAGCAATGGCTTGGTGAAGATGTCGACAGTCTGCTCCTCTGAACTAACATGTGAAGTAGAGATCAGGCCCTTCTGGATCATATCTCTAGTGTAGTGGCAGTCTACCTCAATATGCTTTGTCCTTTCATGAAAGGCTGGATTATTGGCAATGAACAAAGTAGCTTGATTATCACACTGTAGATGCATGGGTAGAGGTACATGTATATGCAATCTTCCAGTACAGCTCGAACCCACATCATTTCAGTGCTCGCTTGACCATGGCTCTATATTCAGACTCAACACTAGATCTAGCAACAACAGTTTGTTTCTTGCTTTTCCAAGAAACCAGAGAACTGCCCACAAAAACTGCAAAGCTTGACGTAGACTTTCGATCCTTTAGGGTTCGTTTGGTTGCAGCGTTGGACAGGGTTGGGTTGGCCCAACCTGTGGTACCCCTCCTTCCAACCCTTCCAATCTTCCTCACAGTTTACTATTCACAGGGGTACCCCAACCCAACCCAACCCTGCAACCAAACGAACCCTTAGGGCATCATGCATAGTCTGCATTCGCACATGCCGATATAGATAGATCTGTGTCCTTCCTAAACGGTAATCCTGAGCCTAGAGAAGACTTTAGATACCTTAGTATCAAATATATGACATCCATATGTATCTGTCTTGGTTGTTCCATGAACTGGCTCACTCGACTTACTGCAAAAGCAATATTAGGTCGAGTTATAGTGATGTAAAGAAGCTTACCCACCATTTCTCTATACCTTCTCCTGTCAACCTCCTCAGTATCGTTGTTGGGAAAATGAGAAAACTTTTTTATTCCATCCGCCCTAGGCTCTCTTATATAGGAGAGCGGCCTATGGGTAAAATACATAAGGAGTCCTTTGGGGTGAACACCTAAGAGTGTCTCCCTCTTTTTGGCTTCAAAAAAAATACATAAAGAGTCCAACAGAAAATAGAAATATAAGAAAAGTACATAAGTGAATAATATATCTGTACACTCCTCCTCAAGGTGGAGCATAGATATCAATCATGCTCAGCTTGGACAAACACTTCTGGAACGGCCCTCGAAGTAACGCCTTGGTAAAAATGTCTGCAGTTTGATCCTCTGAGCTAACATGGGATATAACAATAAACCCCTTCTGAATCATGTCACGTATGAAGTGACAATCAACCTCAATGTGCTTGGTCCGTTCATGAAATGCTGGATTATTTGCAATGAATAGAGCCGCCTGATTGTCACATTCCAGAGCTATAGGAAGCGATACTTCTATATATAGATCTGCAAGCACAGCCTTTACCCACATCATTTCTGTATTGACCTGGGCCATAGCCCTATACTCAGACTTAGCACTGGACCTTGCTACAACCGTTTGCTTCTTGCTTCTCCATGAGACTAGAGAATCTCCAACATACACAGCAAACCCAGTGGTGGACTTCCTATCCTTGGGGCACCCTGCGTAATCTGCATCTGCACAAGCTGATATAGTAACCTCCTTGCCTTTCTTAAACAACAGACCCGTACCTGGAGATGACTTAAGGTACCTGAGTATCATATGTATAGCATCCATGTATACCTGACGTGATTGCTCCATAAACTGGCTCACTCGACTCACAGCAAAGGAGATATCGGGCCTGGTAATAGTAACATAGAGAAGTTTGCCCACCAGTTCTCTATATCTTCTCTTATCCACCTCACCAGTGTCATCATCATATAATTTCATGCTGGGATCCATAGGTGTAGTGGCAGGTCGGCAACCAAGCATTCTTGTTTCACTCAACAGGTCAGTGGCATATTTCCTCTGGGTCATTACCAACCCATGAGGATTTCTGGCAAACTCCAGTCCTAGAAAATATCTAAGGACCTCAAGGTCGTTGGTAACGAATTCACGACCCAACATTTCTTTTGCCCCCTGGATTCCCTGTTCATCATCACCTGTAATCAGAATATCGTCTACAAACACCATAATAGCAATAATACCTCTGGGTGTCTTCTATACAAACAGGGAATGATCAGCATTAGAACGTGTGTACTCTTGTTTCTCAAATAGGTCTGAGAGATCTGGAACCAAGCTCGGGGGCTCTACTTAAGGCCATAGATAGCCTTATGAAGTCTGCACACCGTAGGACACTCCCCCTCAACAGCAAAACCAGGCGGCCATAGATAGCCTTATGAAGTCTTCACATCTAACCGGTATAGCGGCCAATCACGAGTAACTGCAACAGAAAGGAGGATCCGTAGGGTGGAATGGCGAGCAACCGGCGAGAATGTATCAAGATAATCCACCCCATATGTCTGTGTGAAGCCACGAGCAACAAGGCGAGCCTTCTATATGTCAATGCTGCCATCTGCATTCTGCTTAATTGTAAAGACCCATTTGTAGCTAACTGTAGACACATCAGCATGTGTAGGAACAAGGCTCCAGGTGCCTCTGGACTGAAGAGCTGCCATTTCTTCTTCCATGGCCAAGCGCCATCGACTATCCTTCAGTGCATCTTGATAATTCCGTGGAATATCCACTACTGACAATGCAATGACAAAGTTTCCTGAATTCTCCAGTGAGACAGTCAAACGACACAGAAGATGCTATAGGATATGACGCACAGCTCCGCTTCTGCTTTCGTAGAGCAATAGGTACATCTAAATCATCTGTCTCCTCAGCCGGCCTCTGTAATACATCCTGCTCAGGAAAATCATCAGATCCATCAATAGTAATATTTTTAGAACATACCTCAGGCGAGCTAAATGATGAGCGGTGACCATGAGCAGAAGCAGACCTACGGGTATAGTGGAATGGCAGTGGTGAAACAGGTACAGTGACAGGAGGTGTAGGAGATGATAGCAGTTCTGGTGGTGGTGGCATGTATAAAGCATCAGTAGTGTCAGAGGGAACCAGCTGATCACCTGTAGACGACAAGTACATAACAGATTCGAAAAAGGTGACATCAGCACTGACTAAATACCTCCTGCACAATGGATCATAACAAGTGTACCCCTTCTGTGTTCTGGAGTACCCGACAAAGACACACTTGACAGCCCTAGGAGAGAGCTAGTCAGTCCCGGGAGACAACTGGTGAACAAAGGCTACTGAGCCAAACACACGAGGAGTGAGGGAGAACAATTCTTTGTAGGGAAAATAAGAGAGAATGGAATCTTCTCACCTAAGACAGATGACGGCATTCGATTAATAAGATAGCATGCCGTAAGAACAGCATCACCCAGAAAGAATGAGGGGCATAACTCTGTATAAGAAGCGACCTGGTGACATCGAGTAAATGACGGTGTTTCCTTTCAGCAACCCCATTCTGTTGGGAAGTATAGGCACAAGATGTTTGGTGGATGATCCCTTAAGATGAAAAATAACTGGATAGGGTACGAGTACAGAATTCCAGGGCATTATCACTTCGCACAATCTTAACAGATGCAGGAAAAACATTACGAACTTCATTAATGAAATTGATGATAATATTCCCCGCTTCAGATTTATTCTTTAACAGAAATACCCACGACACGAGAGGAATCATCCATAATAACTATATAAAACATGTATCCCTGATGATCAGGAACACGACTAGGACCCCAGATATCGACATGAAATAACTCAAACTTGGAGTTACTACTCCGACACTAAGGACTGGGAAGAGTAGACCGGTGATGTTTTCCCAAGTGACAAGCCTCACATTGAATGGACGTGTGAGGTGAAACCTGAGGTAACACATGACGCAGCTTCTGAAGCGGTAGATGTCCAAAGCACAGGTGCCACAATAATGGGGAGATAGGTCCACCAGGTAGAGTTGATGTTCCAGCATAAGGAGTCTGACTAAGGCGATAGAGGCCGCCTTACTCATAGCCACGCCCAATCATGTTGCCCGTAGGATGTCCTGAAAAACAAGAGAGGATGGATCAAAAATTGCTCGACAATGTAAATCCTTTGTAAGTTGGCTAATGGACAACAAATTCATCGAAAAATCAGGTGCATGTAACACGTTCTTGAGATGCATGGATGGTGTCAATCTAATCTCCCCCTGACCAATAATCGGGGATTGTGTTCCATTAGCAATAACCATTGTAGGCTTAGAGAGACATGTCTGTATCCTGTAAGTAGACCTTGATCACCACGCATATGATGTGTGGCACCAGAGTCCATAATCCACTCTAAAGTATCTGATCCACTACTGCTAGTGAATGCATAGGTGCTACCTGATGTACTGGTGGATGCAGATGCAGATGCGGCAACATCGGCATGACTCTCAGAAGTAGATGCTGATATAGTGGGACCAGATGGAGGAATGATGCCCCTCAGACGGGCTACAAGATCATCAAAGCGTTGATCCATAGATGATACGGCTGGGGGCTCGATCTGTTCAGCGACTCATGCAGAAGCCGGAAATCCATGCTTAGAATAGCATGTGTCTTCGGTATGTCCAGAACGATGACAAAAAGTGCATGATGGCCGAATACGACCTCCTCTACCGCGAGGTCTACGGCCACGAAACTGATGATGACCTCCACGACCTCGATTGGCTGCCACGGCTGAAGCGGTCTGATTCGTAGCAGACGAAGGGACAGTGATACGGCTCATCCTACGAAAAGCTTCCTCCATAGGAGGAATAGTAGAATCCGCCAAGATCTGGGAACGTGCTGCCTCGTATTCTAGATCAAGGGCAGCAAGGAAAATACCCACCATAGTGGCATTTCGATAGGTCTTCTGTTGCTCTGGAGTGGTTGTCAGAGGCATGAAGCTATAAAGCTTCTCAAACATTCCACGTAAAGACGTGTACAGTGAGTAGAGAGGCCGGCCATTCTGCTTGATTGTAAAAATGTCATGCTGAAGTTGCAGAATCTTCGTCTCATTCTTTGCCTGTGAGTAGGTAGCAGCCAGAATGTCCCACATTGCTTTGGCAGTGGGCTGATGGAGAATATTGTTAGCAATCTCAATTGCTAATGTTCCAGAAAGCCAGACTTTGGCATATGCATCATCTGCCTCCCAAGAGGCATTAACCCATGTCTTCTCAGCAGGCTCTTCCTCAGTAAGAATGTGCTTCTTACCGGTTGACTTCATCATGGTCATGAACTACATGGCCCATAGCTGATAGTTTGAACCATCCATCTTCACAATAGGCGCTGGACCTCTGAAGGCGCCTGTAGAAGAAATATCTGCCTTGCTTTCTGATATTATGATATAGGAAGATTAGGGAAGTAGACTGAAAAGATGATTGTGTCTACACCGACATTAACGGGTATAGTTGCATGTGTAGACGAAAGCAACCAAACCCATCAATCTGTAAATGCGCGCGCGGAAAGGACTGGAGTTGCATGTCGCACGCGCGCTAGTCTAGGACTGCACGCACACAGAGATCACGCGCATACACGCGCGCACAGATACGCGTGCTGGATCACGTCACGGGGATGCACAGGCGCACGCGAGCAGATATGCGCGTAAAGGATCACGCAGTGCGTGCATTCGCGTGCAGATGTGCGAGTGCAGCGCACAGAAGACGCGTGAGTGCTGCGATTTGAACGCGCACTGGAGATGCAGCGCGTAGATGACGGCACACCGGTGCGCGGTTGTTCCTACGCGCAGGCACCGGAGGCGGCGCACAGGAGGAGGCGCGTGCGCAGGCGTGCGCGGGCGGCGCAGGCGTGCGCACGACGGCGCAAGGCGGCGCGAGCGCGCGTGGAGGGCTGGAGGGTGGAGGCTAGGGTTAGGGTTTGGCTTGAGAACTCCGATCTAGGACCGTCGCTCTGATACTATGTTGGGAAAATGAGAAAACTTATTTATTCCATCGCCCTAGGCTTTCTTATATAGGAGAGCAGCCTATGGGTAAAATACATAAAGAGTCCAACAGAAAATAAAAATATAAGAAAAGTACAGAAGTGAATAATATATCTCTACAGTTGTCATATAATTTCATACTTGGATCCATAGGAGTACTCGAGGGTCTACATCCAGCCATGCCCGTTTCAATAGGCAAATCTGTAATATATTTCCTTCGGGTCATCACAAGACCCTGTGCATTCTTGGCAAACTCTAGCCCCCGAAAGTATCGTAGGGTACCAAGATCCTTCGTAACAAACTGACGACCCAAAAATGCTTTTGCCTTCTCTATCCCCTGATTATCATCTTTTGTAACCAGAATATCATCAACATATACCATGATGACAACCGTACCTCTAGAATTCTTCCGAATGAACAACGAGTGATCCGCTGATCTTTTGAATCCATGTCGTTCAATTAGATGGAAAAACTTCTGGAACCACGCCCTTGGGCTCTGGTTAAGGCCATATATCGCCTTGTGAAGTCTACACACCATATGATTCTCCCCCTCAACAGCAAATCCCGGGGTTTGTTGCATGTAGACTTCTTCCTGCAGATCACCATACAAGAATGCATCTTAACATCAAGTTGACATATGGGCCAATCACGTACCACAGCAACAGACAGAAGAATGCGAAGAGTGGAGTGACGAGCCACTGGAGAGAATGTATCCATATAATCCACCCCATATGTGTGAATGAAGCCTCTCGCCACTAGCCTTGCCTTGTACCGGTCAAGGCTACCATCTGCGTGGTACTTTACTGTGATATCCATTTACACTAAAAATAGATGCGCCTGAGGGTGCAGGAACCAAGCTCCATGTACCCCTTGACTAGAAAGCAGTCATTTCTTCCTCATAGCCAACCGCCAGCAGACAATCTTCATAGGGTCCTGATAATTCCGTGGTATCCCCACGGAAGACAAAGCCAGAGCAAATCTTTGAAAATCCCCTATGAGACGGTGAAGGGAAACCTGAGAAGCAAGGGGATATGACACGCAAGTGTGTTTCTACTTTCGAATAGCAATAGGGACATCAAGATCATCATTCATTGTACTCGTCAGTTCACATTCCTCCTGCAAAGAATAATCATGCGCACATACACTATCCGACCCATCGTTAGTAATAGCATCTGAACATACCTGAGGCGTGCTGGATGATTGTCGTGCAGCATAAGCAGGACCCGACCGTCGTGTATAGTATTTAGGTAATGGCAGGATAGGTGGTTTTCGTGGTGGTAGTAGTGGTGGTGGTGGTGTTGGCATGACAACCGGGACATGAATGGATGGAGGTGGACTCAGAATAGGAGGAGGAACATAGACATCGTCATTAGCCTTGGAAGA
Organism: Ottelia alismoides; assembly: GCA_037367405.1. Classification (NCBI taxonomy): domain Eukaryota; kingdom Viridiplantae; phylum Streptophyta; class Magnoliopsida; order Alismatales; family Hydrocharitaceae; genus Ottelia; species Ottelia alismoides. The sequence goes on along the minus strand of JAZKJV010007611.1, from coordinate 201,290 downwards.
AGCCAACCTGTCACCTGCAGGCGAGAAGTACATAACCGACTCAAAAAATGTAACATCAGCACTGACGAAATATTTCCCGTTTACAGGATCATAACAACGATGGCCCTTCTGAGAGTCCGAGAGTAACCCACAAAGACACACTTGATAGCTTTAGGTGAGAGTTTGTCAAGTCCAGGAGACAACTGGTGAATAAAAGCAACAGCACCAAAGACACGAGGGGTAAGAGAAAATAATTCCTTGTCTGGGAAAATAACAGAAAGATGAATCTTCTCACCAAGTACCGAGGACGGCATACGATTCACAATGTAACATGCTGTAAGAACAGCATCCCCCCAAAAAGAAATAGGTACACAACTCTGTATAAGCAGGGTTCGAGTAATATCAAGAAGATGACGATATTTCCTCTCTGCAACACCATTCTGTTGAGATGTGTAAACACATGTGGTTTGATGAATAATGCCTTTTGACGAAAAGAAATGGGAGAGAGAGCGAGTGCAAAACTCCAATGCATTGTCCGTACGAACATATTTGACATGAGAGGAAAAAATATTATGCACTTCAGTTATAAGATTTCTAATAGCATCCCCTGCTTCAGATTTATTCATTAATAGAAATACTCACGAGACACGAGAAAAGTCATCAACTACAACAAGATAAAACATGTGTCCCTGAAGATCAGGAACACGACTCGGACCCCAAATAACAACATGAAACAATTCAAACGGAGAGCCACTGCTCCGACACTGATGACTAGGGAAGCTACCTCGATGGTGCTTTCCCAACTGACAAGCTTCACAACGAAAAGAAGAACTTGAAGGAATCTAAGTCAAGAGATGACGCATCTTCTGAAGCGGGAGGTGACCAAAGCGTAGATGCCAAGTATACGGAGAGACTGATCCGGCTGAGTAGGAGGAGACATCAGCATAGGAATTTCGGACCAGACGATAGAGGCCATCCTGCTCAGAGCCACAACCAATCACCTTGTCCGTTAGTATGTCCTGAAATATAAGAGAAGATGGGTCAAATATAGCATGGCAGTGCAAATCCTTTGTAATCTGACTAATAGGCAGTAGATTCATGGAGAAATCAGGGGCATGTAGAACATTCTGTAAAAGCATGGAAGGAGTCAATGTAACCTCCCCCTGTCCAACGATGGGGGAATGAGTCCCATCAGCTATGACTACTGAACGTCTTGGTGGAATGTCTCTATATGACTTAAGCCTATCTCTGTCGCAGCAAAGATGATGTGTTGCCCGGAGTCCATAATCCAATATGAGATATTATGACATGATGTAAAAGCAGAAGCACTACCTGAGGTGCTGGCAGAGGCAGAAGTACTGGCAGATGCTGAAGCAACAATATCTGAAGAACCTCCTGGAGAATCTGTAGTTGCTGGAGGCATAATATCATGCAATCTAGCCACAAACTCGTCAAACCGTTGATCCGATGTGGATGCCGACGGGGATGCAACATGCTCGGCTACTCACACCGATGCTGGAAACCCATGCTTGGAATAGCATGTATCCTCAAAGTGACTTGTGCGATGACAGAAGGCACATGGTTAGCGAAAACGACCACCTCGACCACGAGGTCCACGTCCACGGAAAGAAGACTGACCACCTCTCCTTCGCGACACAACCATCGCTGAAGATAGTGGAGTAGAAGTACTGGAAGAGACAGAAATGCGGCTAAGCCTCCGGTAAACTTCTTCCATAGGAGGAATGGTAGCATCGGCAAGTATCTGTGATCGGGCAACATCATATTCAGGATTAAGAGCCGCGAGCAATACCCCTACCATGGTAGCATTCCGAAAAGTCTTCTACTGTTCAGGGGTGGTCGTGAGAGGTATAGTACTGTAGAGTCTCTCAAACATCCCCCGTAGAGATGTATACAAGGAATGCAGTGGCCGTCCATTCTGCTTCATGGTGAATGTGTCATGCTGGAGATGCAACATTTTCGTCTCATTTCACACATGTGAATAAGTGGCCGCCAGGATGTCCCACATCGCCTTAGCAGTAGGTTGATGGAGAACATCATTTGCAATCTCCATCGACAACATGCCTGAGAGCCAGACCTTGGCATACGAATCATCAGCCTCCCAGGAGGCATAGATCCCAATCTTCGTTGTCGATTCTTCCTCGGTAAGAATGTGCTTCTTACCGTTCGACTTCATTAGGCTCATGAACTGCATTGCCCAGAGCTCATAATTCGTCCCATCCATCTTAACTATTGACGCGGGACCTTTGAACATGCCTATGGAGGGCATATCAACTTTGTTGTCTGACATATCAGCGGAGACGAAGAACTCGGATCTGTAGACCAAAAGAGAAGTGTCTACATAAACTGTATAGGATTTGAGTGCATATGTAGATGTTATACACTCAAATCCATTACCACTTCTGATTTTTTTTATTTTTAAAAGGTACTCATTTACCAGGTATCACCATAAATGTTGAAGTTCCATATATGTAACTTGTTAAATGATACTTTTATTTTATATTCTTATTGATAAGTTACCATATATGTATAAATATATAAGAATATATATATTAAGGGTTTAATGGAGCTACCCCGGGGGAGCCAACTTGGCTACCCTCATACTTATTTTTTTATTTTCTAAGGTATTTTCTGAAAACACCTAGCGGAATCTAGATCACAATATGAAAATAATGTTATCATTCAAATTTTGACTCAATTCGATATTCATATCCCATCCATCAAGCATGTCAATTTTTAACATTATTAGAATTGCTGAAATCGACCAATTCTAGACGGACGGGTTATGAATGGCTGTTTCACACAAAATCTGAATGAGAATATGGTGTCTAGGGGACTAAATCCCCATAGGCGTTTTCAGAAAATGACTTAAGAAATAAAACAAATAAGGTTGGGGTTAGCCCCATTAAACCCATATATTAAACATAATTTTTATATTTAAAATAATTAGAAAATACATAACCGAATAATTCAGAATATTCTCCCGAGTACTGAATATTCTTTACTCAGTGACCCCTCCAACTAATTATCGAGTACTGACTTCTGCATTATTTATGCAAGCTTACTTTGATATATTCGCTTAAAATTACTTGTTAAACCTTTGTTAACGCATATTCACCTTAGTTATATATGCATGTTTAACTCTATTGAGCTAGTTAGCTAACCTCTATTTTTGTAGTCCGTCTTGACTGAGCACGTGATGATAGAGATCATTTTCCAGGTCATGTATCAACCATTGAATAGTATTTGTTGGAGTATTTGTTATATGTGTCACTTGAGTTGTAGATGGGTAAATAAATCACTCCAGGATCCATTTACCACATCCACGTCTTTAGTCCCACATCTACCAGTTGTGAGATGTGGAGACTCAATGAGGGCTATATAAGAAGCCCCTCACCCTCTTTATCGGATGAGAAAAGTACAATGCATACATCAGTCCTTTGGGTGTTCTCCCGTGGTTTCATCCCACTCCTTAGGGAGTAGGGTTCCACGTAAAATCCCATGTTCTTTCATGTTCAAATGTGTATTTCTCCGATTCCTCTTCCGCAATTATATTTTCTGACATGGTAACAGAGCGGGTCGATTCTCGAGGATTTTTATGTTTGTTTTTATTCAAAATTCGATTATTATTCGTTCTTGAAGATCAATTTTTATGAGGATTTGCTCAAGTTCAAGATCATGTTCTAGGGTTCTCTTTGAAACCCTAATTCAAGGTGACGCACAGCCCTATTCCCAAGAGCATCCCCTTGCACTTCAGATCAGCAGCAAAGCTTCTAGGCAGAGCAGCCCTCGCGCAGGAGGCACGAATGCGATTCCCGCAGCCACTCCAGATCTGGAGGTGGCGCCTTCTCCAACCCTAGTCGCACTGTGTGGCGCTCTAATTCGAAGAAGACCTCCAGCCGCACATGAACGGCACTGCATCCTCCTGGCCGATGTTCCAGGCTGCACGAAATCATCCCATTCTTTCAAGAGGTCGACGAAGGCAATTCTTGCAACTTCTCCAGGCGGCAAAGGCCGCAACCTCTCTTGGTCGATCGCGACACGCATAACTCCATCGCCACACCAGCGCGAGAACAACCTCGCACGGCTCTTCCACGGGAGCCCTGAGATTCCCCCAACGCGAGAACAACCAACACAGAGTCCACACAGTCGTAGGTGGTGACAGAGTCCGCACCGCCGCCAGTGGCTCCCCTACATGACTTCCCCTTATCGGAGGCAGCGCTCCCCCACTCTTCAATCTCCAGTAGGTGGACGCTCCGAGCCCCCATGGCGGTGCCACCCCTACCTCCTCAATGCTCCAGGCGACGTCGCCCCTATCCCGGGCGCTCCTCAATTTCCAAGAAACAGTGGCGGGCGAGGGCTGCTTCTCCCTCTCCTCGTTAGGGTGGAGCATTGGGCTCGACCCGACCCAACCCGGGAAAGCCCGGCCCGAGCCCATCAATTTTCCGTGGGCCTTGGGCCGGGTCGAGGCCCGCTTTTTTCAGCAAACTAAGGACCCGGTCCTGGCCCAAGGCCCGCGTGTTCGGGCTCGGGTTCGGGTCGGGCTCGGGCCAGGCTCAACTCGCACTTATTTTGATTCCATGAAGTTGCACTTTGATTCCAATTTATTGTTATGGATATAATTCATCCATAACACATGAATATTGGATGTATTGTTACAATATAATATTACTATTGATGTATGAAGGAAATATAGGATGTATTATGACTATAAATCCGTATCCCCTTATTTAGTTCTAATACGATATTTTGAAATATGAGGGCACGGGCCCGGCCCACTTGTACTTCGGGTTCAGGCCCGGCCCGGCCCAAGTATAATATTTTTGAAAAATGAGGACCCGGGCCCGGCCCATTTGTATGTCGGGGTCGGGCTGGGCCCGGGCTTTTGCGGGCCGGGTCAGGGTCGGGTCAGGGCCGGCCCGGCCCAATGCTCCACCCTACTCCTCGTGATGCTCCCCTAAGGGCATGTTCGTTTGGAGAATAGGCCCTGGAATAAGGGGCCTATTCTCCATCCAACACGATTTCCCGTGGTACGATTCTTCCTCCTCATTCCATCTTATTTCACTCTTGTTCTTATCTTTATCCCACCTTGCCTACCTTTATTTCACCTTATTCTCCTTATTCCTATTCTCCAGCCGAACAAAGAATAGACCCTTATTCTCCTTATTCCCAATCCTTATTCCTGCTTATTCCCGTACCGAACGGGCCCTAAGAGCGGAGCTCCTGTTCATGACAGCAGGCGATGCTGAAGTAAGGGGCCTGAGGGCCTTTATTTAAAAAAATAGAATGGTTGCTATATTGGACGTTTTTTTTTATTAAAAAAGGGGGGAAAGGCCCAAATGGGCCAAGTTCCGTCAGTTCAAAAAAAATGGGGGCTGCAAAGTTAACGTTCAAAAAAAGAGGGGTCGCAACAAAGAAAAATAGTGAGAGGGCTAAGACTAAAAAATGTAAAAAAAAAGGGAGAGAGTGAGCCCAGTCGTATATAAAAAAGGGGAGCTGATTTGTAAAAAAGAAATTTATTTCGAGAAAAAGGTGCATACAAAAAAGGCTGCACGAAAAAGAAAAAAAAGAGAGAGAAGTGAAAAGCCGGAAAAAATGTGAACGACTTATTTAAAAAAAGTGTGACAGCTATTAAAAAATGATGAATGAAATACTGAGAAAAATGATGAAGAAAAGCCGAGAAAAAATTTTTAGACGTCTTATGTGATGTATTATTTTCCCCAATTTTCTTGTCTTCTCCCAATATAGTCGATGTCATATATTCCAACTAGTATGGGAGAAAAGGGGACTATTGTGTAGAGTCACAGGTTGGCTACAAATTCCAGATTCTTTAGATTCATATTCTCCAGACCAATCATTTTCAAACATACAGTTTTTCAGATGAAGATTTTCCATGCGCAGTTACAGACTCGATGTCAGATTGGTTCTGAGTCTTTAGTTTCAGACACGCACATGTATGAGGTCTTCTTTTGAGATGTGCACATGTTTGCCATCATTGTTTGTGGTCCCCATCTTTTGTGTTTCGACCAAAGTTTTCATATGATCCATAGGACTCCAGAGTAGAGATCCCATTCCCTATGTCATGTGGGATAAGGTTTTCATGTGGTTGCATAGGGACTCTAGAGTAGAGATCCCATTCGTTTTAAAAAAATGTGCCTCGAGACGCTGAGGCATACGCCTCGAGACGATTTTCAAGGAAAAACACCTCGAGGCCATAGCCTCATGCAACCTCAGTGAGGCATGCGCCTCGAGGCTTATGAGGTGCGCCTCGAGGAGTATGCCTCGAGGCATTGCCTCATGTATGAGCTGATTTTTTTATTTATTTCTTTATACAATATTTTTTCTTTTCTTTTTGATTGTGAGTTTTTCATCTTTCCAAGACAAGTATTTTCAAGTCCTTAAGCTCGTGATACATTGAAATGCATTTTTTACTTTATTAACATATTAGGCTTATATGTGTGTTCTTTATAAATCAACATGAACAAAAAAAATTGAGTCTTAAGTCCTTAAATCTAATGCCTCTACTCTTTAGTATGAATCAAGCATAAATGCTTCCTTTATTAAATTGGATGCAAGTCCTCTACTTTGACTTAAATTTAGAAAAGTATATTTTTGTAAACATCTTCATCTTTTCTTCTATTCAATCGGGACTAAATTAATACATATCAAAGCATGCATGAACAAAAATGGTCATAACATGCATCATTCAAGTATTTTTATCCCCCAATTCTTATGGTAAAGTAAAAATGAGCAATGATTCACAGCTTACTATTTTATCCTTCTCAATTGATTGACACACATATCTCACCTAGTTTTGAAAATGGTGTGTTAAATCTAGTCCATTTAGTTAAATTGTATTCAAAACTTTAAATTTTGCGGAGAGTTGCCTATTATTGTGCTTGCATATCCATATTTACTTGACTCCTTACTGATTTAGAGTCCAAAAAAAAGTTATATAACAACTTGGATGTTTAAACCTTGATGTTAGCCTTGAAATGTCATGGATTTATGTATTTAATCATAAGTATTTAATTTCTACAAGTTGAAAATTGTAATTACGATTAATTATTATGTTTTATGAAAAAATTTCTTTCATGAGTGAGGCTTATGCCTCGATATGCCTCACGCTTTTTAAAACCTTAATCCCATTCTCTGAGTCTGAGCCAGTATGGGAGAGACCCAGGTCTTTGATGAGGAGACTTTCAGACTCCATTCTCTAGTGTTCGTAAACTCTAGTACGAGATCCTTTCGAGGTTCCTATGAGAGAGAACCCACTTTGAGGTCCCAATGAGAGAGACCCATCTTCAGAGATCTTCGTATGGATAATTAGCGACGTTCTTTATTCGACCCTACCAAAGATGGAGCAGTTGTACACATTGTTGTGGCAGGCCCGAGTTCTCCAAGTAGAGACTCATTTTCAGTTGCAGTGACTCTGACAGGTGCAGTATAGAGCACATGCTCTCTGACGAGGAGACTCAGTTTAACTCACACTCCAGCACATTCGTCCTCCTCCCTTGCACGGCATGAGAAGCAACATCCTCTACAGCAGTCCACAGTTGTGCGTGTTGAGTTGATTTGTAGTGTCATGCAGCGTGAGTTGAGATTTCTTTCTGTTTGTCCAAGCTAAGCATTGCATGCTCCAGCTTGAGAGGGAGTGTTGGTGTATTTGTTATATATGCGTCACTTGAGTTGTAGATGGGTAAATGGATCAATCCAAGATCCATTTACTACATCCAAGTCTTTAGTCCCACATCTATTAGTTGTGAGATGGGGAGACTTAGTGAGGGCTATATAAGAAGCCCCTCACCCTATGTATCAGATGAGAAAAGTACAATGCATACATCAGCCCTTTGAAGCATTCTTCGTGGTTTCATCCTGCTCCTTAGAGAGTAGGGTTCCACGTAAAATCACATGTTCTTTCATGTTCATATCTTTATTTCTCTGATTCTGCTTCCACATGTCTATTTTCTAACAGTATTAATGACATAATAAAACCATAAAATAAATCGACATATATTTCAATCACAAGGAATCAACCATAGAACAATGGTCACGCATGTACAACTATTTTACTCTATAAGGATTTAAAAGACAGTGTGGTTGAGGTACAAAGATTTAGGGATCGGATTATTTCGCTAAAATTGGTATTGGAAAAAGTTATGAATACAATCTCAGTTTATGCACAGCAAGTTGGTTTAGAGGAAAGAATTAAACAAGTTTTTTGGGAGGATTTGGATAAGATTATGCAAGTAATCCCACAAAGAGAGATGATTTTCCTAGGTGAAGATCTTAATGGACATGTAAGAAAGGATACTTTAGGGTATACTAGTGTTTATGGAGGCCATGCCATTGAGACGAGGGCATAAATTTCGCAAAATTTCGATTTCGATGGTGTCAGCATATCGAAACTACCCTATATCTCGTGTTTCCTAGATTTCAGTGAAATATCAATGAAATATCAGCGAAATGACTCAAATATCGATGAAATGACCGATATCTCTGCTTTATTTCTTTCTTTGGAGATCTTCCTTCATGAGCTTGAGGTATGTTGCTCCAAATCTTGCCAAATTTGTTGATGTATTTGTTCATCCCGTGTTAGTATTGCATATTGTTGAGGATATTGGTTGATTTGGAATATTTTGTGAGATATATGGAAGATAAATTTGGGGTTTTGTGTTTTACTATGGAATCAAGAAGAGTTTTCAAAAGATAAACTCGGATATTATGTTTAATACTGATAAAATAAGTTTTTGATATTTTTTGTTAATTAAAATTTAATATTTTATTGAAAAATGATGGGATGAACCTCCAGAAGAGGCCTATCCAAATTTAATAATTGATTACTTTCGAGAACGAAACCCTAACATGCATGGAATGATCTTGAAAAATAAAGACAAAGAAAACATGCTAAAGTAACAGTTCATTCATCTCCAGAATGGATTTCTTATCTGTTCTAGAATTGATTGCATGCTTTCTTGCTTGTGCCGACGACTGCTTCAACATCTTTCAAAATAGTTTTCTCAATCCTACATGAACAGAGGATACCGTAGTCCATGGAAATTTGTCTATACTCTTGGTCAGAAATAAATTGGATCATTCCAGTATATGGATGCATGCTCTCACTAGCACCTCTGTCTCGATGAGTGAAAATAACTTTTAATGATGCAATAGCGTCAGTTCTTCATGAAGACTTTTTTTGAAAGAAAAAAGGGCCACCACCATATAGGTGTGCCCAAAAACTTCACCATTTATCACCTCAATAAGAATTGCAAGACTAAGATAGGCAACATAAATTAAAAGGATTACAAGTTCCAACTCTCAACTAGCACCCTAGCGTGTGCCACCGCGTTTTCCCATACACACGATCCTGAGGAAAGATCAGACCATTTTTGGCAAGCCAAATTGCCCAGATTAGTGCTAAATAACTAGATCGTTCCTTCTCTGCGCCACTCCATCATTCCCCAATGGATTCCCAGAAATCTGACACATTGTCAAAATGAACCGCTTGGATCCCGAACAGATTCCATGCTTCCAAAGAGAACCTACACCTGAAGAACAGATGGTTTGCATCCTCCACTTCTTCCTGGCACCACGAGCAAGTTGGATCAGCATTCGGAACGAACAGTGCCAATCATTACTCGGTAAGGAGTCTGCCCCTTCGAAAAATCCAAAAGAATACCTTAACATGAGCCGGAACATTCCAATTCCATATTCTCTTACAGTCCGCCTCACATCGTTCAAGGTCAAAAATCATAGGACACTTCAAAGTCCTGTAAGCCTTCCCTACTGATAAAGCACCATCATGCCAACACCAACAGTTCCACCCATCAGTGGGCCTAGACACGCTCTCTAGTTCTTCAAGCAACATTAGCAATTCTCCCAATCTCCGATTTGAGAGTTGAGATCTAAATGTGGAAAAAAACCTTCCATCCCAGACCTCAGCAACCAAAGCATCCTAGTTGGTAGCCAACGTTATCAACTGAGGGAATCACACCGCCAAGGCCCCTCCCTCATGTCGGTCATCAGTCCAGAATTTGAATCCATCTCCATCCCCAAGGACTGATCTCAGAAAAGGGTGAATCTCCTTTGCCACGACACAAATGGCTCTCCAGAAAAAGGATGGTGCCAGCCAGAGCTCCTTCGTGCTGAGGAAAGAGTTATTGCACCCCTATATCTTGTGTATAATGTTGTAAACCAGACTGACACAATATCTCCAAATACACGAGAACCATTTGTGAAGCAAAGCCTTATTCATCTCCTCCAATATGGGCACTCCAAGACCCCCATCGTTCTAGTCAGATCCATCAACCCCATTATTCTTCATGAAGATGTCGACGGGGGAGCGACTGAAGATTGTGATGAGGACGGTGGACATTATTGAATAGATTCATATGAAAAATAATCATGATAAAGATCATAATGTTGTCTAGCTCTTGCCTCGCTAGTAGAAAATTCTTCCATTCCACCAGCACCACCGCCATTCATATAAATATTCGAGATGTTGAAGAGAAGCATGCAATCATACTAGAAAATTTTGAGAAAAAAACATCACAACCATGATGATTTATGGAGGTCTCATTAAGCCTCTTGATGATAAGACCTTGAAGCAATGTGAAATGGTGGGGAAAAGGATGTGTCAACGCTTTTGTATTGAGATTCACCCATTTTCATCTTTAAGAGACCCTACTTAAGAAAGTCCTCCATATAATCATGTGGCCCATACCATTTATTCCCATCATATTTTCTTTCAGCTTTGAATTTTTTATGACAAATAAGAATTGCATGGTACTATTTGAGTATGAATATATTTCGAAGAGCAACGCATCTATAAAAGATGAAGAACAACGTAAGAAGGAATAGAATAAAAGATAAAAACAAAAAACATCATTAATTCATAAGGAATAGAATAAAAGATAAAAATAAAAATCATTATTAATTCACGTGACTCCCATATTATCAATTTGTCAATATATGATTGTTGGGCACTATTTGTGAATGTATAAGTAAACTCGGAAGAGTAATGAAATCATAAAAAATGAAGGAAGAAACAATACATGAAGGATGAGAATAGATGACAGACAAAGAAGAATTCCCTTTACTTCATTTATGAATATACTTCATTGTTGATTTGCAAACATGGGATTAATCGTAGAGTACTTCTTCAGAAGAGAGACATCATATTAAAATAACAATCAACAACAACAACAAAGCCTTTTCCTACATTAAGTAGGGTCGGCTACATGGATTCTTTGCCTCCATTCAGATCTATCTTGGGACATTCTCAAGCTTATATCCAAAAACTAAGATCTCTTCATATAGCCTATTTCCAACACTTCTTGGACCTTCTTCGCCCTCTCTTAGCCGGCTCAACATCCCAAAACTCGCATCTCCTAACCAGTGCATCAGTTGACCTCCTTTGCAAATGGTCAAACCACCTTAAGCGGTTTTCTCGCATCTTATCTTCGATCGTAGTTACACCAACTTTCTTTCTGATGCATCATATCGAATCTGATCTTTACGAGTATATCCACACAACCACCTTAGTATTTTCATCATTCTCTGCACATGTCTATGGTTCACAGGCCAACATTCAGATCCATAGAGCATAGCAGGTCTCACGATTGCTTTGTAGAACTTTCCATTGATTTTCAAATGAATTTTCTTATCACAAAGAACAACAGAGGCTCCTCTCCACTTTAGCTAGCCTGCATTTATTCTATTAGTAACATCTCCAACAATTTCTCCATCATGTTGCAAAATAGATCCCACGTATCTAAAAGAATCTCTCTTTTGAATGTTATCATCACCAATCTTCACCTCGATTCCTTCATCATTGCTTCCATAAAAAATGTGCTCCATATATCTAGTCTTAGCCCTACTTATACAAAATCCTTTAGTCTTCAATGCATGTCTCCAGACCTCAAGCTTCTCATTTACTCCATTTCTAATCTCATCAATCAACACAATATCACTAGCAAATAACATACACCAGGGTATCTCATCCTGAATGTGACTTGTCAACTCATCCATAATCAAAGTAAAAAGAAAAGGACTCAAAGTTGAAATTTGATTTAAACCAATGTTAATGTCAAAATAGGCAATCGTCCCAGACTGGATCCTTAAGATAAAGATGTATCATATATATCCTTTATGAGGTTAATGTATAGGACAAGTACTTGTCTCTTCTCCAAAGCTTTCTACAATATCTCACGTGGGACATAATCATAAGCCTTCTCCAAATCAATAAAAAACATATGGAGGTTTTTCCTTTTAGCTCTATAAATCTCCATTGTTCTCCTTAGTAAATGGATGGCTTCGATGGTTGAGCGGCCTGTCATAAATTCGAATTGGTTTTCTTTTACTTTGGAAACTTGACTTAACCTTCTTTCGATGGCACGTTCCCCAATTTTCATAGTGTGTGACTCATCAGCTTGATACCTCATTAATTTGAACAATTTTGAATGCCCCCTTTGCACCATGATACGTCTCCAATGTTCAGGCATTTTCTTGCTTCGCCAAATAACATTGAATAAATTTGTAAGCCAAGACAAACCACGCTGATGCAGCGTGAGATGGATAAATAGGGCCGCATTTTTCTACTTTTTATCCGTTAATTTTATTTACGTCTATTTTAAGTCGTCGTAATTTTAGTCAAATAAAAGAGATCGTCTGTGATCTCAAAAGTAGTTAGTTTCATTTTATTTCAAAATTAATTAGCTAGTCAGTTAGAGTCAAATTAGGATAATTAGTTTGAATTTGAATTTGAGTTTCTATTTTTGTAACCTCAACCCTCCTATATAAAAGGATGATAGGCTATTGTGTTGATCAGTTCAGATTATATGAAAAATTGAGATTTTATCTCTATCTCCCTCTCTCTATAATTCTCTCTCAACGTGGTCTTCACGATTCTCTTCTCCAAAATCCCTCGTTCTCCGACGAGCTTTCTCTCCTCTCAACCCCTCCATTTTCTTCCCCACCAAATATCGCCACCTTCAAATATTTTTCCGTCGTCGCCGAGTTCTCATTTGCATAAATTGGTATCAGAGCATGGCCTCTAGGTCGTCCTCACGATCTGGCGATCCCTCTCGTCACTCACGCAGAAAGTCCAACAGATCTCGCTCCAACGACCGTGCATGGCGTGCCGAGGTTAAACAAGCATTATCGAATATGCTCCAAGTTTGTGCCGATATGCAAGTTTTGGCGTCCCAGATGCGAGAGCCACGGAATATCGAGGCATTGACGCGCCAACTAGAAGAAAATGCCTCCAAAAGGGCCGGTGAAACGTCCGCCCAAGTTTCCAAAGAAAAGGGCCAAGAAAAGATCGTCGTCCATGCCGCTTCAGATCAGCCACCATCGATGACATCGCCTCCGACGACTGTCTCAGCCCCACTGCAGCCCTGCCTCGCCTTCCCCGTACCTCTGGTGAGCCACCCAACTCCTCTATCGCTACCCGTACACCCTCCTATCACAACCGCACCCCCAGCCCCAGCCCCTGCATCTGCAACCCCAACCACAACCCCATCATCGCCGCAAACCCCTCCCACCCCCGTAACCCTTGTGGCACAATCCCCATCCCCCGTGCTCTCCCGGCAACCCTCCCTGCCCCACCACCATCGCCATTTCCCCTCCTCGCCACCAACGCCTCCCCTGCAACACAGGCCCCCGCATCCGCCGTCACCACCACACCCTCAGCGCCCCCTCCCGCAATCTATGCACCATCGCCGAACCCCCATGCCCCCATACCCCTAGCCGCAGCCCCTTTTTTGATCCCCTACACCATCTCCGTACCAACGGTACTCTCCCTAGCCCCAAATCCACCATTACCATCTCTCCTCACCTTCCCCGCGCCTCCAACCCTGCTCTCACCCCTCTCCGACGTCTTCCCCGACTCCCCTCCGCGTCTCCCTAACGCCATCGCCACCTCTCCTACAGCACCCCTCCGTCGATGTCCCTCTCCGCCACCCTGCCCGATGATGCCCCCTCCCAACACCTCCACCCTCTGCGGCTTACCGCAGCCTCGCACCGCCGCCAAAGGCAAACCAAGCCATCAGCAGCTCCGCTCGTACCGTACATCTCGCCACCACCGAAGTCGATGGCACCCATGCCCAAGCCGTCGCCGCCTCTTGAAGAGAAACGAAACCCTAGCACCAGGTTTCATTTCGTGGGGCTTCATTTCAAGAGAAGTCAGATCCCGTAAAGTTAGGGATAGGAGGTTAATTTGGAACAATTGCAGGAAGACCCCTCCTCCCAAAAGTTTTTACCAAAGGGATTATTTGGAGGATAGAATATGCTATGGATTTTATTTAAGTGAAGGGGTACGAAATTTGCATTCCAACCCCCTGGAGCAAAAATATTTTAAAAGAAGTGCTGAAAGAGAGAAATCTGGAAGGCCTCCTTATCCAACTAGGATTAGGATCATGGGTTTCACCTATTTAAAGGCCCCATGGCTTAATTCATTGGCCACATCTCCTCCTCTACTCTACTTGTGCTATTGCTTTGCTATGGACTCTCCAAAGGCCGAGTTGTTCGTCGTGAAGATGCCACATCAATTCTTCAAGCACCATGTCAAAGGGACGAAACCCGGATGGATGCCCACATGTGCGCCACACCTGCTCTTCCACCACGACGTCAACGTCGCCAACACTCACGCCACGCACACATGGATTCCGCCATTTGCTCCACACCAGTTCTTCCATGAGATGATCGAGAATGCTGATTTAAAGTGATCAACCCTCCAGCCTGCAGATCCAGCGATTCGTCGGGAGACGAGTTTTTCAAGCGGAGGAGAATTGATGCAGCGTGAGATGGATAAATAGGGTCGTATTTTTCTACTTTTTATCCGTTGATTTTATTTACGTTTATTTTGAGTCATCGTAATTTTAGTCAAATAAAAGAGATCGCATGTGATCTCAAAAGTAGTTAGTTTAATTTGAATTTCAAAATTAGTTAGTTAGTCGGTTAGATTCTAATTAGGATAATTAGTTTGAATTTGAATTTGAGTTTCTATTTTTGTAACATCATCCCTCCTATATAAAGGGATGATAGGCTATTGTGTTAATCCGTTCAGATTATATGAAAAATTGAGATTTTATCTCTATCTCCCTCTCTCTCTCTTTCTCTCTCAACGTGGACTTCACGATTCTCTTCTCCAAAATCCCTCGTTCTCCGACAAGCTTTCTCTCCTCTCAACCCCTCCATTTTCTTCCCCACCAAATATCGCCACCTTCAAATATTTTTCCGCCGTCGCCGAGTTCTCATCTGCATCACACGCTCACCTAAAACTCTCCATACTTCTATAGGAATATCATCTAGGTCGCATAACCTTCAAAAACTCCTCTAATTCCTTTCTTTGTATTCATCTATAGCTTGCACGATTCAAGTAACTTTCACTACTAGCTAGATCACCCAAAGTGGTCTCTCTATTTCCTTCCCCAATGAAAAGCTTATGGAAATACTGCTTCCATCTAGTCTCTATATCATTCTGAGTAACAAGCACGTGACCTTTATCATCCTTAATGCATCTCACTTGAGAAAAGTCTTTGGTCGTTATTTCTCTTACTTTGACCAACCTGAATACATTCTTCTAGCCCTCTTTATAGTCGAGATTTTTGTATAAAACTTCATAAGCTTTTGACTTAGCTTCGCTTACAACCTTCTTTGTTTCCTTCTTTGTTATTTTGCAGTTTGTGGCATGTTCCTCTGTTATATCTTTAGACATAGCTTTAAAGCATGCTCTTTTAATTTTGAGTTTCCCTTGCACCCCTCCACTCCACCACCAAGCCTCCTTTTGGCATGGAGCTCCTTCCGTTAACTCGCCTAGCAACTCTTTAGCTACTCTTCAGATACAAGATGCTACAGCCTCCCACATCTCGCTTGCACTTCCGCTACAATCTCAAGATAAGTCTTCTAAAACCTTCTCTCTAAAGCTTGATTGCTTTGGTTGAAGATTCCACCATCTAGTTCTAATTATCTTGAAAATCCTCCTTTTCTTTACTATCCATTTTATTTGCAAATCTATGACTAACAAGCGATTTCAGTTGTCAAACTCTCTCCTGGGATTACTTTGCAGTCTTTGCAACACAACCAATCTCTTCTCCTCAATGCAAAGTACTTTATATGTGTTCTAGTCGGGCTGCTCTTATAAGTAATTAAATGTCCATTTCTCTTCTTGAAGAGAGTGTTTTCTATGAAAAGATCATAAGTTGTTACAAAATCAAGAATGACTTTTCCATCTTCATTTCTATCCCCAAAGCCATGGCATCCATGAACACTAGCATACCCTGAAGCATCCTTTCCCACATGTCCATTAAGATTTCCACCAAGGCAAATCATCTCTCTTGGTGGGATTCCTTGCAAAATCTTATCCAGGTCCTCCCAAAAAGCTTGTTTAATCCTTACATCTAAACCAATTTGTGGTACATAAACTGAGATGATATTCAGAATTCCTTCTTCAAGCACCATTTTTAGCAGAATAATACGATCCTCGAATCTTTGCACCTCAACCACACAATCCTTCAAAACCTTATAAAGAACCACTCCAACACCATTTCTACCCTTATCTTTACCCGAATACCAATGTTTAAAGCATGTCTCTCTATCTCTCTTGCTTTCTCTCCAACCCATGTTGTCTCTTGGAGACATAGTATCTGATTCTTCCTTCTTTCCATCATATCTACTATCTCCATCGATTTGTCAATAAAAGTGCCAATATTCCAACTATCAATCAGTAACTTCCTTTGCAACCACTTTTGGACTTCTTTACTTGCATGCGTCCATCATGCGAGAACCCTTGCAAATTTTAGACTGTATCCGAGCGATGATGCAACGGAACTAGCTTATTTACTCGCATGCATTCTTCATGCAAGAACCCTTGCAAAATTTGAACTACATCCGGGCAGATCAGTCCTTGCCAATTTTTCATTGCATTCAGGTGATGCAACATGGCGCAAGTAGGGAACGTCCCAACGAAAACTGAATGTTTGCTTAAATCCATGTTGAAAAGATCTGATTGTCTTAAGGCAACTTCCTAAATAGTATTTTTAGAAAAAAAATATTATTTAGGAAGTTGTCTCCGACTGTTTCATGCCGGCTATAGGCTACCTAACGCAACTATCCTCAATATTAAAATAGCAATCAAACTATGAAAAAACAGACAAATAATACATGGTGGATGAGAATAGAAGATGACAAATGAAAAAAAAACAGTCACTTCATGTGACTTCAAAACATTATCAATGGAGGATATTACATGTTATTATTTGATACTTTTTGAAGCACATAAAACACCATGCCTCTCGTGCCACCAACATTTAAAAAGAAGTTCAAAGAAACTTGCATTTTTTCATGTATCGACGACATGGCCCCACATATAGTTGGCATGCACCCATACCAAATGCATGCCCATCGGCATGTCCGCAATATCTTGGAATATCAACACTGCACCCATAACGGTATGACCAAATCCATCAGTACGGTACGATATGGCGGCATGCTACGACATCTTAGTTATATGGCATAAAGACTAAATATACCACTGCAATTAATCCTATTCCTATGAGTATGACAAGTGACTTTTTTGAGTTTTTAAGTACACTAGTGCGATATCTTGACTTCTTTTAGATAGTTCGCTTTCACGTTAGGCTCTCTCTAGTGTTGCAACTTATGATGGCTATAAGTACTCCATTAAGTTTATTGATGATTATGCTAGAACTTTTGTTTATTTGCTTCGCAATCATGGGACATTGTTAGCATTATGAAAAATGTTTTCAATCTTATTGCGACATGATATAAAAAAAGCGGTTGAGTACTTCGTGCCTAATAATGCTCACGAATATTATTTAATGCTAAAGAAACTATTCATGAGACTTAATGTAAGTGATTATACCTCTCAGCAAAATGAATTAACAAAGAGGTAAAACATGCATCATCTTGAAGTTAGCATATCTCTCTTATTTTAAAGAATTTGAGGAGAGGTTCTTACAAGTATTTTCTTACAAATAGGATGCTCTCAGGAGTGTTGAGCATGAATGCTCCAATTTCAATAATTCATCCCAATAGTAGGCCTTTTGTTTCTTTTTTCGAAGATTTTTGGGTGTGTTTTTCACATTCACAACTCCACGTCATATGCAAAAAAGCACAATGCACGGGCAACCAACGGAATGTTTGTGGGATAGTCATCTACTAAAAAGGGATGCAAATATTTAAATCCTAATAATAAAATGATGCATATGACTAAAGATATCACCTCCATTATGTGGAAGATATCACATTTATCTGTTTCATTAAAGATATGTTTGTGGGATAGTCATCTACTAACAAGGGATGCAAATATTTAAATCCTAATAATAAAATGATGCATATGACTAAAGATATCACCTCCATTATGTGGAATATATCACATTTATCTGTTTCATTAAAGATATACAAATAAATTATTGTCAATTGAAGTTAGATGTGTGTGATGCAAGCAAACGTAACAAAGCCTCCACACTATATACAAATAAATTAGTGTCAATTGAAGTTAGCTGTGTGTGAGATGCAAACAAATGTAACAACCCCTCCACACAATTCTAATGCAGTTCATATCTTTATTGATAAGGACGTATGCAGTCACCAAGGGCAATTATGATCAAATTATACAGCTACTATAATAATACATTTTCAAAGGCTAGTCAAATCACCATATCCAAGGACAAGTCTTGTCAAGATATCACATTCTATTAGAAAGAAAGTTCTCTTATTAAGGCACAACCATCATGATTAGAATGATCCTTGCGGTTTATGACCCCGTGGTTAAAACCATCAACGACAGTTGCACGAGCCGGTAGTTGCGGAAAAGGCAGGTCTCATGGAGACCCGAACCAAAGGGTGTGGGGAATGAGGCAGACAAAGCAAGGGCATACACCCTATTATACCTACTTCGGGAGGGGAATGGATCATCTTACCTTGATTCACACCTCGCTCACCTGAACCAGATGTCCGTCCTAATCCCTAAACCCATCTCTCTCTCTCTAACTCTCTGAAGCTAAAAGGTGCCGGCATACCTTTTTTACTTCAATCATAACTTGAAGCATACGCGGGTTTCAAAACTGACAGACAAGCATCCGAATTCCCCTTTTCAATTTATATAAACACAAATTATGCTATACATTATATAATGATGCAATCTCATAATTGAAGTACGGTGAATGCACCTTCTCATATACAGTACCATACAATTTCTGCCCATCTTTAGCAACCAAAAGTGAATTATTTGCAAATGCAAATCATTGTTGCGCAATCCATTTCTATAGACTCCATCCTATCTTATTCTAGTATAAGAAAACTTCTCTTTTAAAATGCAAGACAAAAACCGCACATACCGGATACAACCGCAACCCGGTCGTACGTCCCGCCCGCAGCATCCGCTCGCAGCACGACTTTCACCTGCACCAGCAATCAAATCAATCCTCCCAGAAACAACACGCAAATCCCAATCCAATGATCCGCACCTCCGGGAAGCCGTCTAGGTACTGCAATCCAGGATACGTCTCCATCAGCCCCTCGATGAACTCCGTCACAACATCTGCCAATAACCAAACCATTCCGCACCGATCAGAACGGCACGGGTCCACCCATTCCACTTCGAAATTAAACCGAGAACACGACATCGACGACATGCACGAGATCGGGAAACGGATCGAGATGATTTGGAAGTAAAAAACGAAGACGAACCATTGGGATCGTTGACGAGCTTCTTCCCCTGGAAGGACATTTCGGCGATCGGCGCGAGCGGGAAACCCTACGAGGAGAAATGGGGGGCGAGCCGGAGAGGTGCGATGGAGCTTATGAGGTTGGGAGGAGAGGCCTCACCAACCTGTCCGAACGCGTGCGGAGAACGGGGAGTGGGCTCGGAGTTGGGAGGGAATTACGGAGAATGCCACCGCGACGAGGAACTGGATAAGGTTTGGTTGACCCTGTTGGAGTTGGGGGGGGGGAGGGGGGGGGTGAAAAGCGCCGCCGAATCCGGGGGCTTCGTCTTTGCCTTTTCTTTTCCTCTCCTTTTTATTCGGCGGGGGTTGGTTTTGTTTTCACAGGGTTTTTTCCGGGACGACGTAATTTGCATGTCTACCCCCATTTAAAACAAGTAATTTCTTATATGCCATTGTATTATCCATCATTAGCATGTACACCACCCGGATGTTACCTGTTGGATTCCGCTGCACACTGACCACAGTTAATATTGACAAAGGAAGGGGATATATAAGTTAATAATGTATAATATTCATGTATGTTTACATGGTTTGCAGGAGTGTCCATGGAAGTACATGAGTTTTGAGATTATATACACATACACATATATATAGGGAAAAGTTGAATTGAGGTGGCACATTTCCACAAAGATGGTGTGGCATCTTTGTTTAGTCGTCCGAGATCAATGTCCCTCATCAAAATCACTAATTCTCTCCCAAAACCACTTATCTGATCGGAGTCTGTCTGCCAATTTTAGCAACATATCTCTCTCTTTCAATTTGAATCCTGGATTTCGCGCTATATAATAGCACATTCAACTAATTACCAAAATGATCATACTAAAAATTGTGGCTCTCACGATCGAGGTTATTCTTTACTCGAGAATATATGTCTCTATTTTTCTGGTGATTTTCAAGAGATGTTCATGTTTCTTTGTCCAAACATCGATGACACGTCCAACACCATCGCTTGATCTTGATATTATAGAGATGCATATCTTTTTTACGAAATCATTCATATTTTTTTTGTTTCTATCATGAATTTTATTTAAAAAATCACTCTGATTCAGTTATGTTCATTTTCAATTTGTAAAAGTCTATTTTATTTCATTTCCGTACACTCTTGTTCTATTACATTTTTCATGTACTTCTTTTCTATGTCAAGTTCAATGCTTTTGATTGCATGATCCATATAAATGCATCATGTTTTAAGTTCAGTGATGTTGATTACATCGTTTTATAATGCATTACACCAAATTACAATATATTTGATCATTTTACATTTTTTTGTCTCATTTTCACAAACGTTATAATGTATTTTACATTCAAAGGACTGCTGCACTACTTGTACAAACACATTTCAGTTATTTTAATATTACCTACAGTCATTTTACTCTTCCATATTCTTTTTACAATATCTCATTCTTTTTTTACATTATGCAGGTCACTTGGATAACTTTCAATGAGAGGAAGATAGGTAAAGATCGATACAACCATATCTTACGAATGTTATCAATTTGGAATTGATTGCAAAAAAATAGGAGAAGAATGTAAAAAGAATGAGAGAAATGTAAAATATGAATTACATTTGTAACATATGTTAATGAAATGATGGATTCATTTATTACAAGTCTTCATTTTGTTAAAATATTTGACATGATATTGGATGGATGTAGACTTTGTACATGGAATATAAAATAAACCCGATGAATGTGAAATATGGACTATTTGTTCAATATGGATTCATTTATTACACCACAGGTTTAATACCTCCTAAAATTAATATGCATATGACATGTAACATATTTAACGTGTTTGTAATTTACCCCATCTAATATATTAGGAAATATAGTTGTAACAAAAATCTCATCATTTTAGGAATGTTTTCCACGTGTACATCAATTAATTAGCACCCTATATTTTAGTAAACACGTCTACCCCAAAAAATCAAAATTTCGTCGGATTTGAGATTTTTTGCATAATACCAGTGTTTATACTTTTGTAATTTATAACACAGAATTGTAAAATATCTCAAGCGTTTGTAAATTGATAACAGTTATTTCAAAACGCGAACATTTATTACATAAGATATTTCTAGAAAATTCCGTACATCATTCGGTATATGCCTAAATATAGAAAGATCAATGATGTGTATTTTACTAAATTAACACTAATTTAATCCACCCACATTTTAGGAATGTTACTTGGCATGAAAACCACCTAGTGGTTTCAATCTCACTCGTACACTCATCATCCAATGTCCTAAGATGACATCTTTCCATAATCAAGGAAAGGTGACACATCAATTCAAATGCTCCCTATATATATATATATATGTATGTATGTATATGTATGTATGTACGTACGTACATACGTACGTATGTATGTGTGTATGTATGTAGGTATGTATGTATATGTATGTAAAATCCTATTTTTTGACTTTATTTGCATGAACCACTTGTATTATGGGATTTTTACCCAGCATAACTTATAATCTTTGCTAATTACCTCGACCTTTGAAACAATCTAATTCCTCCCTCGACACCGTAAACTTGCTCCGTCTTAACCGCCGACCATGTTGTCATTTATAGCTTTATTTGAGTTAATTGCTTGGGTTAGCCTTGAGTTGATCTAACCAATGGAAATCCAACGATGAATATTCCACATACATGTTCTTTCCAAAAGGTCATCCAACGGTATAAATCCAATGGAGTTGGGCGAACAACCTGGAGGATGCGGTTGGAAGGCGGAGCAAGATTGGGGAGGTGTGCGGCGACTCGGAGGAGGTCAGAGAGGGGAGGAGGTGGTGACTTGGAGGAGGTCAAGGAAGTGGATGACGGCCTAGAGGAGGTCGGGGAGGGAAGGAGGCGGAGGCTAGGGAGGTGGGCGGCGGCCTGGAGGAGGTCGGGGGAGGAGGCGGTGGCCTGGAGGAGGTCGGGGGGAGGAGGCGGTGGCCTGGAGGAGGTCGGGGAGGTGGGCACCTTGCAGATGGACGTAGGAGGAGGTCGGGGAGGGGGAGGTGCAGGTCGGCGGCGACCTGAATGACGTGTGGGTCGACGGTGGCCTGAAGGAAGTGCAGGTCGTCGACTATGCAGGGGAGGTCGAGGGTGGCGCAGGCGAGGTCGGGACGACGCAGGGTAGGTGGAAGGCGTGGGATGCCATCTTTTGTAAATTTGTTAAATAAAGAGGGTAATATGCACATTTTTTTAAAAGAATCTGGTTACATTTAACGAGCAAATGGATGGAGGTTAACCACATGGTTAGCAAGTTTATTGACGAAAATTATAAGATATGCCAGTATAGTATTATGTATCCAAGATTTGTGGAATAGCTTTTTCAAGGATCGAATTTTCTTTAGAATATGTTTTTTTTTCACGGATTATATTTGCCTCTCATTCCTTAGCTTGTAATGGATAGGAGTAATGCAAAAGATAAGAATGTCTTTGCCTTTGCGCTCTCTTTTTCGCTCATTCCTTTCGATTGCATTGAATACAGGGGGTAATCCAAGAGTAATAACACATGCATGGTAAACTTAGATCAACAATTCCATCTCATTTTAATCTAACGTTGTACATCCATTGTCAAGGGATGGGACCAATAAAAGTTTGATTGTCAAGGGATGGGACCAATAAAAGTTTGATTGTAACATCGACTAATAGATTGCATTCAGCACAAAACACTGGAATCTAATCAGGGACAAAGCCAGAGATTTCTACTTAGAGAAGGAGTAATCTTATTAAACATTATTTATCCGATATATCTTGTCACTTTAGTTATTAATATTTGTTGAGAATTCAATATTTCTGTAATTGAATGACATTAATATTTAGATTTTTAAAAAATTCCCACGTAAACTTACAATTTCACATAAATAATCTGTCAACATTATATTGACAAAACATCTTTACAAAACTCTTCATTTCCTTTAAATACACATTTATTAATTTGATTTAAATAATACCATTAAATTTAATATTTTCAAATAAGTAAGACTAAACAATGCCTTACATATAGGGATGCAAACATATACACTCACACACCCTAATCCCTTACCATATATGTTACACATTTTTACATGTTTATCTATATACATTTTAAAATAGATACATATATAGATAGGGTTGCAATCATACAGATACATAGGTGTTATCATATTCTTGTTGCTTATAAAATATCGTTGTTGTCGCAGAAACATCTTGAGAAAATTACAGATCGCAAACCATACCCTTAAATATGGATACAAATATGGCAATTGATTCGGAATTCAAATACGATTGTAGACCAAACAAACACAAATTATCTTATAGATAAGAAGTGTCTACTGACTCTTGTATTTCGAAGAATTTTTTGTAAAGTTTAAATTAGTCAACAATTGGTAAATCAAAATTGCAACAAAATAAAAATAAAATATGTGCTAATTTAATATGGTTTGTAGAATAAATATATATTATATAAAAGATTTATATTTTCTTTTTTGAGAGTGATTCCAAAATGCGATATATATACCATGTGTAACTATGTATCGTATTTAAAGATATGCCTACACAAATTGATGTGTCAATACAATAGGCACATATAAATTTGATAATGCAGTTATCCATGTCTCACTACAAGAAAATTGACCTAAGACGATGAATAATTAGGATAATTGTCATCATATCTTTAGATGTTCAATATATACAAACGAGTATTATTCATTGCTAAATCATCTTGTGTACTTATAATAGCAACAAATATCAAATCTGTTGTTAAATCTTCATATAACAATGATTTCTTAATTGATTTAACATTAACATTTATATTGATCATTGCTAAAATAAATAACAATTAGAAGACAAGTAAATGAATAACCGTTGTCATATGATTCCATATAGAGCTTGAGGAAAGATAGTCATGGGAAAAAAGTGCATGTTCAAATATCTAAAGTTCCAAGGGTAAGAAGTTAAAAAAAAGCAATCAGAAAACAAATGGTGAATAAATATTGGGGATGATCTGCAATAGTTCATATCCAGACTACCAAGATGGGAGAAATCATCCGGATGTTGTATCAAACAATTCCATGAGCAGGTTGTCCAACAGCAGTTGCCCAATCAGATGATATTTATCAACTTTTCTGAATTCAGAATCACATAGAACTGATAGCGGTATCATCAAGATCGGCATGCAAACTTGCATGTTTGATTGCTGAATGGCGACGCAGTCAGAGATCCCCACACAAACTCCGGCCATGTGCCCACCAACAATGCGTACGTGAACAAAGAAAAGAAACGGAAATGGCTCCCAAAATTTGCAGGATTCGACATACAACATCTATCTAATGATCATAATGCATCAAAAAAATAAAGACTATCAAATTACGATTGGAGAAGTTCTGAGGAGTCCATGCCGCAGTCATCCTCTCTATGGTGGTCATCATGGCCATGGTAAAAATACCAGGGAGAACAGATATGTCGATCAAGAATTCTATCCTGTTCTCCCGGACAAGTACGGCTTTGGCGTGAAGGTCTTCACTGTGACAAAATATTAAGTTATCTGTCAAAGCCTAGTTTTAAATTTTAGAAACTGAAAAGGGAAATAAATTTTACAGATGGGTACATGCTACAAGTACCATTTATAAGTCTTGATTCCTTATTTTCTTCATACTTCTTATATATTTCCTAGACCTATTGGACATGCGTGTAATTTCTCCTAAACATTAGCGATTTAAAAATGACTAGTGTTTCATTGTAAAAATAACAAAGTTAACTCGTTATGCATGATATCAGGACAAAAGTTCCAAATTGACATTTTGTATCCAACTTGCCCCTCAATCCCGGCCTACTTCTTTTTCCTTTTTACACTAAAAACTTTAACCATAGCTTCCGCCGCCAGATCCTTTGCCTACAGATCCTTTACCAGACCCAACATCGGTGCCTTGGTGTGGCCACCCGTGCTATATCCGATGGCCGGAGCAGCTCATTCAGGCAGTTGGGACATCTGTGCTATCTTCAAGGAGAGGTGCAAAGTCCTAACAAATATCACTTCAATTCTCCATCTCGATGTCAAAAAGATACGATGTACGAGTAGCTAGGGTAGACCTCGCATAAAGATGGATACCATGGCAGTTAGTCGGAGGGGAGACTTGTATTCCATCTCCAGATGGTTGCAAGGAGGTGGTTTCAACCACCTCCCAAAAGCTCATGTGGGGAGGGGGACAACAATGGAGGTTAGGGCGTGAATAAGGGATGCTTGGGATATGGAATGGAACTGGAGTCGAGGAGGTTGGACATGTAGGTTGACGTCGAGAAAATAGGGAAGTCGCCCCGGCGAAGAGTTGCGACTTTTAGCGAGGGCAACCGGTGGAGGAAGAAGACAGTACAGGAGCTGTTGAATTGAGATCCAACGGCCCAATTTGGGCATGAGTGGTTGGTCCATATCTGCTTGATCAAATGATCAAGTGGTCTGCAGAGAGGCGGGAATGAAAAGATCACGGACGTCTGATCAAAATATCAGACGGCCCAAATCAGAGGTGGAATAAAGGGATGGGTCACGTGGCGCGTCCAGATGTGGCCACATGGCCCAATAGGAAAAAATAAAAGATTAAAAAGAAGTGTGAAATAGAAATAAAATAGTAAATGAAGTCAAAATAAAAAGTGTTCAACATGAAAGTTGTTCATCTTTTCAAGATCTACAACTTTCATTAGAAGTCAAAATCAAAATACATCGTACAAACATAGTTAATGTTTTTGTAAGTATTTTTAAGGAATAAAAATACTTCTTTTATATTTGTGTTACATTTTTAAATTTTTATATAACAATTAATATACAATATATTATATACAATATTATGTTAATTTTTACTAGATGTTTAATAGGGGAAAAACATAAAATAAAGAGAACCATAATACAAATAATATGCATTTATTTAGGAACAATAATTAACCCTAACTATTTACAAGGTGTTGAATGTTAAGTATAAATAGTTAATTGTTAAATGAATTAATAAGTTTAAGATAAAGGGACAAATAGTAGAAATAAAGATGATGAATCCGGGATTCATCACCTCCCTATACTTAAACTTTGCTCATCCTCGAGAAAATAAAGATTGAACACATGAATTACAAGACTTGACATTCAGGACTTAAGTTTCGTGTGACTCCCAAACTCAAAGTCTAACCAGGTCTTACTCAAAGGAACTCAATCTCCCTAGTTATCAAACTCTTGATATATAAGGGATATGACAATAAGTGTGGATTACATTTACAAGTGTAGAGTCAAAGCTCCGCACGAGATTCCAGTTTGAAAAATCTTCCTTAGGACCCAATCCTCAACCCAAGGGAATAAATCGAGTCTTGTCTCAATTCATCGTCTCTTTAGTTGCCACTGAAAAATGTAGATGGATAGGCCATGTATGGAGGATGTAGGTTTGTGGCATTTCTTTTTGGTGTTAATCAATATGTCTGTCAAGAATGTTGAGTCATCTTATTGTGGATATAGATTACGTGGAATTAGTGTATTCTTATACATGCACAATTTTTATATGCTTCTACCGGTATAGGTAATCGCGATGGAAGTATGAAAGTGAATAAGGTAATAATTTGTTTTTACCCATCAAACCCTATAAACTTTTCAAATTACCTCTACGGCCTTTGAAACAACCTAATTCCCCCCTCGACCCCGTAAACTTACTCCGTCTTACCCCACAGACCCTATCATTAGTTGTACTTTTACTTGAGTCAATAGTGTGGGTTAATCTAACCAGAGGTGAAAATTAACGGTGGATCTTCCACCTCCTTTTTCTTTTTCCCAGACTACAAACCTCTCTCTTCTTCCCTCTCTCCTCTACGCCTTGCCGCTCCATCGCCAATTCTTCCAGCCACCGTCGTGCCATCGCCCTTGCTCTCGGATCATCTGTCATTTCCTATTCTTTTTCGGTGACCTCCGTCCTCCATTTCGCTCGTGATAGGAGTGAGTAAATCGGAGGCCTTTGAAACGAGGTGGCCTGACGTGATCGCCTGCAACATCCGACTCTTTTAACTCCCTGCCTAAAATGAAGCAGAGCAAGTCCTGCCATCTGAAGTGGAGGCAGCAGAGAACCCTACCGGAAGTCACCTCATCGCTTCCGATTCCTCCCCTCCTTACATCACACTTCACTTCCCCTCCACGCGATTCCGATTCCCATCACCTTCCTTCTTGGTCCACCTCCACCTCCCCTCCATTCCAACTCCACCACCACACGATGATGTGGCTCACGAGGCTCTCGAGCTTCCTGTCCTTCGCCATGGCCGTCGTCCTCCTCTCCCCTTCCCTCTAGTCCTTCCCCCCCCCCCCCAACCGAGGCCATCCGCTCCTCCCACTTCGACTCCCACCTTCGCCACCACCAACCGACTTCACCCACCTCCCATTCCGGCTCCTTCCGCCGCAACCCTCCCTTCCACAATGACCCACCCAACGACCCCTGGGAGCCCTCACTCGTCCACATCGCCCTTACCCTCAATTCTGCCTACCTCCGTTGCTCCATCACCGCCGTCCACTTCGTCCTCCGCCACACCTCATGCCCCTGCAACATTTTCCACTTCGTCTTCGAGTCCGATCTCGACTCCCTCGTCCGCTCCGCCTTACCGGACCTCCAGTTCAAGACCCACCGATTCGACCCAGGCTGAGTCAGCGGACTCATCTCCACCTCTGTTCGTTCCGCGCTGAAGCAACCCCTCAAGTACGCCCGCAACTACCTCGTCGACTTCCTCAATCCTTGCGTCCGCCGTATCATCTACCTTGACTCGGACCTTGTTGTGGTAGACGACGTTGCCCAGTAGTGACGGATCGGGTGTTGGATGGGGAAGGGAGATGAGGAGGGTGAGGGGGAGTGGCACTCAATGTAAATTTGATAAACAAAATGGATATAATGTAAAAGCACATAACGGAATCATGTTAGTTTTAATGGGTAAATGGATGGGGGTTAACCACAGGGTCTGTAGGGTAAGGGTTAGCAAGTTTATGGGGTCAAGGGGGGAATTAGGTTGTTTCAAAGGTTGTACAGGTAATTTGAAAAGTTTATAGGGTCTGTCGGGTAAAAATCCCTAAATTTTAATGTTCATTATTTATACAGATATGCATCCACGTCTTAGACGCATCAGGGATGCGCCGCTTGCATCCCATGCATGTAGTGATTCATCCGATCCTGCCAGATCGGGGGACTCTACTAGACATAGAGGTCCATCATAGTGTCGTGTCTTGGACCATCTGCGTTCCGGTGAGACCCATCGGATGAGGATTGTTGGAGGTGTTGTAGTGGGGGGGTTCGGCTATGTTTCAGAGTTATCTAGGACAGGAGTGTAGAGTGTGTGTTTCCATATAAATGACAGATTGGCACCTAGTTGAGCAGCCAATCAAGGATGCCATACTTCATGATTTGGAGGTAATTAACACTATTAACATATCAAAATTGTAGAATTTTTGTACATCAGTAATTAAAACTATTACTTATATCTATTATTTTTTCAGGCTAGTTTTTCATGGGATCGTGACCTGGCTACGGATGCTCTGATTCTAGGACATGACGTACAATTACTGTGCAAATATCGGGGTCATCTGAAGGCCGAGTGTCATATTTTTTCATCATTTTGGTGATGTAAGTAACTTGTCTAATTAATTTCATTACTTCGACCATATGGTGGACTACAGGATATATTGGCGGATTGGACCCGATGGTGGATGTTATCTCCGGGTACCAGGATCATGAACGGGTGGAGGGGCGGTGCTTAGAAGGCGGCTTGTGCGGTCTGGAGGAGCGTGACCCCCTTCGGATGGATGCAGAGTGTTCGTGGTTGGGGCAAGAGCTAGGGGGCGGCCCGATGGCCTGCAGGGGGAGAAGGTCGGCAGCTCGAAGGGAGAGGCAGGGCTCCTGGAGGGGCCGGGAGCGAGCTAGGATGCAGAGCTCGAGGGCACGAAGGGGGCGGCGACGACTTCTGGGGGTCTGACGGATCGGGGGGATGCGCCTGAGGACTTGGGCGGTGAGATGCGAGGAGAGTCGGAGGGGTCGGGTCGATATGGGATGCAATATGCCAAGAGCTATCTACGGGAGAAAAGGAGAGATATGCATTTGAATATCTACAGGAGGCTAGATTCTGTGTCGTGCATGGCCGTTTTTTTATGGAAGTGGCATCGTGTGCGGCTGGTGGGGGGTTGGGAGGTTCTGCAGG
This sequence comes from Ottelia alismoides, assembly GCA_037367405.1. NCBI lineage: Eukaryota > Viridiplantae > Streptophyta > Magnoliopsida > Alismatales > Hydrocharitaceae > Ottelia > Ottelia alismoides. The sequence goes on along the minus strand of JAZKJV010007611.1, from coordinate 171,382 downwards.
AGCAGAGTTTGGCGACAACGCATCTAAAGGATAGACCCGCGGGGAAGGACGGAGGTAGGGATGAGGAGAAGCCTAGTGGGGCAGTGAAGGATGCAGGGTTGCATTTAAGTAGGGAGATGATGGCTTGCATCGGAGTCGTGCCACCGAAGGGGGGTTTTCGCGGGTCTTAATGAATATGGTATTATGGAATGTCAGGGGCTTGGGGCAGGGTGTGAAGAGGTAGGCAATGAAAATTTTGCTTATGGAGAACATGGAAGATGTGGCTATGCTGCTAGAAACTAAGATCGTGCGTGATCTGGAGAGATTGTGGAATGAGGTTGGGAGAACCATGGTGGGGGAGGTCAAGATGATTGATTCAGTAGGGGATGCTGGGGGCCGCGATGGGATGGCTTGGAGATAAGCTGGTGATGGAGGGAGAAGAGGTATGCGGGTGACATTCGCTCTATGTCTGTCTATGACGTAAGGCTGAAGGGACGATGTTCGTTGTCACTAATATGTATGGCCCAATGGTGGGGGCGATCTTGCGGTGTTAGTAGACAAGTTGTTTTTGGTCAGGGTAGGGTTCCCTGATGTGGCATGGATCATCGGGGGTGACTTCAATGTGACATTGCGCCTGGAGGATTGGTCGGGGTGAGAGGAGGGAGAAATGGCGGATACGCGGAAATACGGGAGATGGTGGACGAGCCGGGGCTCCAGGTGATGGATGCAACGGGATGTTCGTACACATGGAGGAACTTGAGGTCGTGTTCGCGCATAGACATATTTATGGTTTCCATGGAGGCGATTCTGCAGTTTCCTATGACTGGGACTAGGGCGTTGCCCAGGGCGCATTCGGATCACACACCGATATTGCGGTACTCAGGGGAAGGGTTAGCCCTCGTTCACTCTTGAGGCTTGAAAAGGTGTGGCTGATGGAGGGATTCAGGGAGTCGGTGGCGGATATGTGGCCGCATGTCGACCGTCGGGGTCGGCAATGGCCAGATTTGCATGCAAGTTGTCCGAGCTCATGAGATTTTTTATGGCTTTTAACATGGAGAATCGATTCAAGCGTAGGGAGAGAAGATCAAGGGCACAGAGTGGGGTGGCTAGGCTGGATGGCCTAGAGGATGAGGGAACTGCGGGAGGAGGAAATGGAGGAAAGAAGAGGGCTCCTAAAGGTGATTCTTTACGAGGATAAGGAGGAAGTGGCATGGAGGCAACGATCTAGGAAATGGTGAGTGAGCGAGGGGGACGCGAACACATGTTTTTTCCATGCAGTGGCTAGTGGAAGAAGACGAAGGAACTACATACATTCGGTCAGGGTTGGTGGTCAGACGTTCGAGGGAGATAGTTGTGTTGGGGCGGTGCTTCAGGCACATTTCCAAGATTTTGGGAGAAGGGAATTAGGGGCGGGATGGGGTTGGCAAGGGAAGGGAGTGACTCAATTATCTGGCGAGGAGACGAACTTGTTGATGCATGCTTTCTCTGAGGAGGCAAGACGGGCATTTTTTCAGCTGAATGCGCAGGGGGCTCCACGCCCTGACGGATTCTCGATCTCCTTCTACAGGGAGTTCTGGGAGGTGGTGAAGGATGATGTGTTGAAGGTGATGTCAAAGTCCAGGGAGGCCGATCGTGGGTTCGAGAGGCTCAACAAGGCGCTCCTTGTCTTACCGCCGAAGAAGGAGGTGCCAACTAAGGTGGACTTTAGGCCGATTGCGTTATTTAATGCCATATACCTCATCATCTCCAAGATCCTCGTGAACCAGCTGAGGGGAGTGTTGCACCGAATCATTTCTCCAGAACAGATGGCATTTATCCCTAGGAGGCATGGTTGGCAGATTGGTGATGGCTTCTGAGATGGTGAACGACTGGAGAAGAAACAAAACTAAAGGGGTGCTTTGGAAGATTGACTTCCCTAAGGCATACGACTGCGTGGATTGGCGATTCTTATGGGATTCACTGGAGAAGAGGGGGTTCTCGGACATATGGATTGTGGGATCAAGCGGTGTGTAACAACGAGCTCTCATGTGATGCTGGTGAATGGAAGACTGGAAGGGGGTTTCTTCCAACCTCGACGGGGGATTAGGCAGGGTTATCCTTTGACACTGCTATTGTTCGTCATTGTTGTTGATGCTCTGACAGTTATGATGAGGCTGGCAGGGTCTGGGGGTTGGTGCTCAGGTTACACAAGGGAAGACATATCCGTTCAATTGCTGCAATATGCGGACAACACGGTGATGTTTTTAGGGGCGGAGGGGAAGATTAGAAGAGCATCTTGTATAATGGAGATCTTTGGGGAGCTATCAGGTTTCAGGGTGAATAGGGTAAATCGATTGTGATTCTGTTTAGACTCTCAGTATTGGAGGGGCAGCGCATACCGGCGGTGCTGGGGTGCCCATCGGCCTCATTGCCGATCATGTATCTGGGTTTACCGTTGGTGGCTGGGAGGCACAAGATGAGGGATTGGAAGGGGTTGTTGGATAGGTTGGAAGGGAAGTTGGTGGGGTGGAAGGTGAGGACTTTGTCTGGGGGGGAAGTTGATTCTCCTTAAGCACGTTATGCCAGCAATTCATATTATTTTTTTTCTATGCGAGGTCTTTGCCGGTGGGGGTGCGAAGGAAGATGGAGGCGTTGATGAGGAGGTTTTTCTGGTCGGATGGGAGACAGGTTAAGAAGGGTATGCATTTGGTGGATTGGAGGAGTGTCACTTCGCCAAAGGGCAAGGGCAGTTTGGGCGTCTTGTGGATGGAGGAGATGAACAAGGCATTCATGGCCAAATGGGTGGTCCATCTCTGGGGCAACTCTAAGGACTTTGTATACATATTGATGAGGAAAATCTACTGGATCTCTGTTTCTGGAGACTGATGTTGGACGCATTCCATCATCGTTATGGAGTGGCATCGTGTGGGTGGTTACAGAGCTAACATCTAGGTTGAGGCCTATCCTTGGTAACAGAAATGGATTTCGTTTCTGGTGGGACAACTGGACGAGGAGTGGAGCAATGGGGGAGAGGTACCAAAGGTTGTTGCAGCTGGCAGTGGACAAAGAGGCTTCGGTTCGTCGTGTATGGGACTTGGGATCTTAGGCCCCAACTTTTACTTTGGAGCTTTCAGATCAAAAGGTGAACAACTTCATGGAGTTGCACTCTGAGCTTGCGCGGTTAGAGGGGCCGGGGGAAGGAAGAGATCATTTCGTATGGGGGGATGGTAGGTTTTCGGTCAAGAAGGCGTACCGTTGTTTGGTGGAGGAGGTGGAGGGGGATGAGGAAGAAGGTGGCGGACTGCATATGACTTGGAAATGCAAGGTCCTGATACGTATCAAGATTTTTCTATGGTTAGTTCGGCGAGGCAGAATTCTCACCAAGGATTGAAGGGGGCAATTGTTGGGGGCGGTGGTCGACACATGAGACAGGTGTGGGGAGGCAGTGGAAGATCTGGATCACCTGTTCTTTTCATGCGCCTGTTCGGCTCAGGTGTGGTGTGTGGCAGGGATACAATGGCCCGTTGGACAGAGCTGCTCAGGTTTTTGGAGGGATTTGAGATTGGTGCATGGCTCTGGACGAGAGAATGCATCTATTATTTTCACGATATTGTAGGCGATTTGGTGTAAAAGGAATGATGTCATCTTTGGGGGGGTACTTTTTATTCTGAGAACGTGGCCGAGCATTGTCGAGTGTTATGTAAAGCTTGGATCATGTAACTTTTTGTAACTTTTATGGTTTATATATATAATATACATATATTGCAGTGGATCCCAATTTGGGAGACCACCCCTTTTACTACTAAAAAAAGAAACAATTTCCAATAATTAGATCAAGTAATGAAATAGAATGACTACCATGTCAAAGCCCATACAACTTTTTGAGGGAATGGTCGTACAACTTGTAAGTTGATGTGGGTGACTTGTTTATTGGTTGATCTAGCATCCATTTTACTTTTCCTATAAATATGTACAGTAACAATCGCTATGCTATTTGTATTTCTTCGTATTGATGGTTCCACAAGAAAACAAAGTATATAAGAATCTATTGACTTTGTCTATAATATTATCACCAAAGTTAAGATCTCTATAGGAGCAGCATGCCTTTTGTAATAAGATGGACATGATTGGTTTATTTTTTAAAAGGAAAAAGGGCACACATCATAAAGACTAGCACCTATAAACTTTAGGATTCACAAGCTTAAGTATTAAATTATGAAGATCCAGAATCATTTATGATTCTAGCATTTCCAACCAAGCACATTCTCAACACAGAACCCCGAAAAACCACCTCATTCTTCGCTGCCACAACGCCCAAAATAAATACAAGGATGAGATCCCCTCGCCACCCAGGTTCATCTCAAGCAAATCAATGGACTCCAAGAAAACAGAAGTATGTTAGAATGCCACCCTGCTGAAGTTTGTCGTCTACAAACAAAAAATAGGTGGACAACATCCTTCAAGCCCTCAGTGCATCGCTAGCAGGTGTCATCCATCCCCTGAAAGATACTAGCCCTCCAAGCACCAGACATCACCAGATCCCCAGAGATGCGTCCCTTATGAACAAGCAATGCATGGATCAAAAACAATCAAGGCATACACCGCTATATATTTTTCCTCTTTCGAAAAGGTCATATCCACCCAAGCCCAATGGCGAATCCCACTAGACGAACCTCTAATAGATGAAAGAAACTGTGCCATCAGCAAATACTCCATCATTCTCTGACCATAGAGATACGGAGAGGAATTAATGAGGGGGGAGGGGACCAAACCCTTTTTTTTTTGAAAACAGGACCAAACCCTATTGGCCCAAGCATCACCAACTCTGATCTCACAATTCACAACTAATACAAACAAACGAGGAAATCTATCCCAAAGGGCTCCTCCTCTGAACCAATCATCCTTTTAAAAGACAAAGTCATAGCTAGGCCAAAACATAATGTAAAGGGAGCGGAGGATACTTCTTGTGGCAGATGTGGATTGGTGACGGAGGAGATGGAGCACTTGTTCTTCTCATGTTCTTCGTCGGCTCAAGTGTGGAGTAGAGCAGGTCTTTCGTGGTTGCAAGGGCAGGACTGTTCAAGCTTTTGGAGAGATATATGTTGAGTCGGTGGTTTTGGGTACAAGGATAGCACCTTTCCTTTTGGGCTATTATGGACAATATGGTGCGCAAGAAACGTCATCTTCGGGGGGACATGCTTTTTATTCTGTTAATGTGATTGAGCACTGTAGGGCACTATGTAAGTCTTGGAACTTGTAACCTTTTGTAATTTTTTTATCTTTACATATATATATACCATTTTGATGTGGGTCCTATGATGGGATGCCTCCCTTTTCCATTAAAAAAAAGGAGATATCTCCAACAAAATCACACAAACCCCCTTCTAAAAATAAGGTGACTGCACCAACCTTAAGTGCCATATTAAACTAGTTGTAACTCCATAAATGCCCACATCAACCTACAAAGCAAATTCGAACCTCCGCCCCTAAATACAAGTCGCCTACTTTAGCAACGCCTTATTCATTTCCCTCAGGCTCGGCACCCCCAAACTTCAATGTCTAGTGAGTACATCATCAATTTTCGGTTCACTATAGGGAGCCTTGATGTCTTACTGAAAGCCAACCAAAAAAATCTTAATTAACGTGACTCGAAGTGTCCTCTAACCCGGGTTAAAGCAAACGAGAAGAGAGGACACAAATCAAAATAACCGAGAGCGTCGACTTGAGAAGCACGAGATGACCACCCCTCAATAGGGACGGGCCTTCCAACCGTTGAGCTTATATTCCATCTTCCCCAAAAGGGACACGATTGACATACATAAACCAACATATTAAATATGATAACTTGTTATAATTTCATGTTTCGAATTGAGTGGTATAGAATATGATAATTTCATAGGCGAGGCATATTAATAGTGGTGTTACATATTCCACATCGTACACAACGCTCTGCTATGTTCCAGTATGTTTTCTTATAACAAGATTGACCATCAAAAATGACACTATTCCTCGCGCACCAAATTGCCCATAAAATGGCAAAAGGATTCATGCTATCCTCGTGCCTGAACCCGCATACTATTCTGATGCTCCTCCAAAAATCCGCAACTCTCTGTCCCCCAATCCATGAAATGCCGGCAATATCCCAAACTTGAGCAGAAGACGAACATGTGAAGAATAAGTGATCTGCATCCTCATCTGTCCCACCACAGTTGGCGCGAACCCCAATCTCAAGTCCCAACAGTTGACCTCGACGAACCTGCGTGAGGAGCCGCTCTTGTCGAAACAACCAAAGAAAAATTTTAATATGATTTGGTACCCTTCTCTTCCATATCAGCATGGCATCGGTCGCCAACCCTTCCTCCACATCTTCCCCATCTTCAACCAGAAAACGATATGCTTTCTTCACGGAGAATCTGCCAACACCTCGTGAAAAGTGGTCCTTTCCCATCGTGGGGCCCTCAAATTGCGCCAAGTGAGCCTGTAAAGCAAGAAATTCCTCCACCCTCTAGTCCAACAAATTAGAAGCAAAGACAATGGCCCATGATCCATGCACCCACATCTCCTGCACCGTCGCCATCCTATTAACTGCAAGATGACATAAACACGGGAAGAGTTCACCCAAACTCCCATCAATCGTCGAATCCTCCATCCAGAAATGGAAAGACGCACCATCCCTAAGAACCAGTCGCAACTTCTCCGCAATATCTGGCAACACCTCGGTGATTCCCTTCCACAGAGAGGAAGGCATACGACATGGAGCAGCCACCAAAGCATGGGCACACCATATAACCTCCTCATCAGCCTGCACACCATGTCCCATGAGTCTCCCCAGATATGCACTACCCATTTAGCCATGGATGTCTTGTTCATCTCTCATTCGCAGAATTCCCAACCCACATCGCTTCTTAGACCTCGTCATTATGTCCCATCCCACCAAATGAATACCACGCCTGTTCTATTTACCATCCGCCAGAAAAACCTTCTCATGAGGCCCTCAATACGTGTGCAGATACCCACAGAAAGCTGCCTCGTGGAACAAAAAAAGATAGGGATGGTCGACAAAACATGCTTCAAAAGCATCATCTTCCCCACCCTTTAAAAACATTGAAGCCTTCCAACATGCCAATCTGCACTAAAGCCTGTCCAATGAAATCCTCCAGTCCCAATTCTTTGGCTTCCCGCCACCAACGGAAGGCCCAGATATGTGATCGACGGGCTAGCTATGGGGCATCCCAGAAGCATATCCGCCTCCTGCATCTCGTGCTCCGATAAACCGAAAGGAACCACCACTGACTTACCTCTGTTAATATGAAATCCGGAAAGGTCACCAAAAATATCCATAATGTTTGGCGCTCGCCTCGCCTTCTCCTTGTCAGCCCCCATGAACAAAATAGTGTCATCTGTATATTGCGGTAAAGGAATGAAATATCCTCCATCTCATAGCCTTCGCACTACCCCACACCAATAGCTAACCTCATTATAACCGATAATGCCGCGATGATGAACAACAGCGGGGCCAAAGGACATCCTTGGCTAATCCCCCTCTGTTGCTGGAAAAAAACCTCCTTCCGATCTACCATTAACCAGAACAGCATGAGAGGAAGTCATAATACACCGCTAGATCCATCCAATCCTGGGAAGCCCCTCTTCTCCAAGGAAGCCCATAGGAATCTATAATTGACGCAGTCGTAAGCCTTGGAGAAGTTCACCTTCCACAATAATCCCATGACTTTGCACCGCTTCCAATCCGTCACAATCTCCGAGGCAATAACCAACCCATCTTTTTTTTCCATGTGCTTATCTTCATAATATCATCATATATTACATTGTTATATATTATATGTTTGTCAAATTACTTTAGTTCACCAATAAATATATTTATTATATATTTTGTAATTATTTTCCTATACAAACTGAGGCTTACGCATCGACCGCCTCGAGGCTACGCCTCGCCTCGCTTCCACGGAAAACTCCTCGTTCCACCTTTCATTTTTTCAAACCTTGCTTAGGAGAAATGATCCTGTCAAGGACCCCCTTGAGACAGTTCACCAAAATCCTCAAGATAAGCAAATAAACAGCATCAGACAAAGCAATCGGCATATAATCCTCAACCTCTAGAGGGAATTCCCCTCTTACGGAGCAAGAAAATGAGTGCCTTATTTAATATTTCAAAATTGATGTTGCCAACCCGGAACTCCGCAAGAACCTCCATCACCTCTTGCTTGATCGTCTCCCAAAATTACTGATAGAAGGATACCGGGAAGTCGTCAGGACCAAGGGCCCATCCGCATTCAACTGAAAACATGCTCGTGTAGCCTCTGCCTCAGTGAACTCCCTTCAACATGACCACATCGGATTCAGAAATACGAGAGACCCCTCTGCCATGCCACCCTTATCCTGTCCGGATGGTTCGTTTGCTGAATTCCTAGAAATATGATCGTTAAGCCGACCCCACAGCCCTATCTCCCTCCATCACCGCCCCATCAACCAGAAGCGAGTGAATATAGTTCCTTCGCCTTCTATTGATGGTCATCGCATGGAAAAATTTTGTATTGGCATCCCCTTCCCTCACACATCTCTGACCAGACCTCTACCTCCAGGCAACCTCCTCCTTCCTAACCTCATGCAGCAACTCCTCAAGGCACCCACTCCTCAGTGCCGCCTCTTCCGCCGTAAGCTCCCTTGTATCCTCCTGCTCATTCAGTCTCCGAATGTCCTCCTGCACCTTCAGCCGCCTAGCCTTGTGTTGCGTACGGTTCGCATTGTTATACTGCATAAGGAATGACCTCAAGGCCACCAACTTGCTCGCAAGCCGACGAGTTGCTGTCCCACCCGGGCGGCATCCAGCCCAAAACTCCAAAATCACCTCTTGGAAACCATCCTCCAGCATCCACGCCTTCTCAAACATGAAGGAGCGAGGGTGGTCCTCCTCCCTCGAGTACCACAAAAGCAGCGTGTGATCAGACCGAGACCATGGTAAAGCACGAGTACCAGCCAATGGGAAGGCCTCCAGGGCCTCACCAGACAACAAGAATCTACCGAGACGTGACTTTGACCAGGACCCACGCCACGTGTACACGCATCCCACCACATCTAGAATTTGCAATCCCAAGCCATGAATCACCTCCAGGAGTTCCTGCAAAACTCTCTCTCCTCCACCCTAACCCCCAAGATGGCCTTCGAGCCGCAACGTCAAGTTAAAGTCACCGGCAATAAGCTCAATCGCATCTTGGAACCTTGCCCGAGTCATCCACAGCTCGCCCACTAATCCATCAATGACAATACCATTGCATGTGCCATACACATTTATCACCAGCAGCGGCCTACCATCACGTTTGCGCTTCAGGAGGGTGGACAAGGAAAACACCTCCCGGAACTCCTCCGACCCCATCAATTCCATCTTCGCACCGTCCCAACCGATCGCCAGACCACCCGCCACCCCAACCGCATCCAACGCCTTCTATTCCCCCAGAGAGTGACCCCCAATCTCCTTCCAAAGCCCTTCCATACCTTCAGATATCTTAGTTTGTTACAAGGGAGCCAAGTCCGTCCTATGTTGGAGTAAGAAATTCCATACGACAATCCGTTTGTCAGCCTGCCCCAAACCCCTGACATTTCATGTCACCATCTTCATTGAACCACAAAAGAGAACCCACCCGGCCTCAACAGGCCCAGACACGCTGCCACCTCTGCCTCAAGACCCACCCAAGGTTCAGAAAGTCGGTATGCGGTATTCGTTCGGTCAGGCGATCTGGAGCGAGTAAGCGGGTAGGTGGAAGTATATGCGGAAGTATATGCGGATTATGTGGTTTCTATTATTTTAATTAAAAATAATTAAAAATATAATAATAATTTCAAACATTAGATATTTATGTTTAAAAAATATAACATGGAAGAAATATGAAGTGAAGACTTTATTGTACAATGTGATATCAACCAAAGCATTTTCAAAGGTCATCCATTTCCAAGAGACAAAAATGTAAAGTTAACGATGGAGAGAGTAAAAAATGTTGTAAATTGATTGAAGAAAGAAAAAAATGGTGGATATCCATGTCCAAATTGGAAGGAAACCTTTTCGTGAAGTGTAACATTGTTAGTAAACACAACCATGAACCTTCATATTTTAGTAAATGGTGTATTTGTCTACTCAAAGTCAAATATTAAAAAATTCAACCATTTAAATTAAATATATGTAATTTATTCCGTGCAGTTAAAAAATCCATGCAAATCTGGCATCTATATTCATTTTATCCTAAAAAGATCTAAGATACACATGTAATTTATTCGATATTCATGCAGTTATGAGATAGTAGAAGTTAGAGTTGTCGTTGGAGAACTTAAAAATAGAGATTTGTTGATGCTAAATTTAAAAAATAGAGAGATTTAGAGCTAAATAGATCAATCAACAAACCTTGGCATAGGAGAAAATGATGGTGGAGGAGGAACCCATGTGGAAGTCGAGAAGATGGTGGAGAAGCAAATAGTTACCTCTATTACATATGCGGCCGCATATGCAGTTTACTCGGCCGAGTATACCCCCAGACCCGCATATTGACCGAGTATAGAATACTCGGTGCGGTAGGGGGGCGCCTACGCATATGCGGCCGCATATGCGGCCGCATAGGCCGACTTTCTGAACACTTGACCCACCCCAGGCTTCCGTTGAGAGACCGCCACCTCCTCCACCACATTAGCCCTGCCCACCTCCACCCGCACCCCCATCAACGACCTGACCACCTCTCTCGGTCGCTCAAATGCCCCTCCTCCCTCCAACCTCAACAGATCCCCCAAAACCCCTTCTCGCTCCTCCCCGAAAGAAGCCAGCACTAAAGTCCCCCTCCCGCCTACACCCTCCTCCTTTCCATATCCACAGGTGCATCGTGCAGACCCATCTGCCCGACGATAGATCTCCAAACGCCGCTCCCATCTTCTCCCCTGATGCGGCGACGAATATAAATGAGGTCGAACCGCACACGCTCCGCCTCCACAGCACCTGCCTGCTCCGCCCGCGACAGGCCCAGACACGCTGCCACCTCTGCCTCAAGACCCGCCCCAGGCTTCGGTTGAGAGACCGCCACCTCCTCCACCACATTAGCCCCACCCACCTCCACCCGCACCCCCACCAACGACCTGACCACCTCCCCCGGTGGCTCAAATGTCCCTCCCCCCTCCAGCCTCAACAGATCCCCCAGAATCCCTTCTCACTCCTCCCCGAAAGAAACTAGCACTACAGTCCCCCTCTCGCATACACCCTCCTCCTTTCCATATCCACGGGCGCATCGTGCAGACCCATCCGCCTGACGATAGATTTCAAAGCGTTGCCCCCACCTTCTCCCCCTGATGCGGCGACGGATATAAATGAGGCCGAACCGCACACGCTCTGCCTCTACAGCACCTGCCTGCTCCGCCCGCGACAGCCCCTCACCCAGCCACTCCGTTGGGATCGATAGCAACAGGTCCTCGACGCGCCGCCCATCATGGTCCGCCCTAGCTCCGCAAATACTAGACTATAGGACAGAGGGATCGCCTCCTAAAGAATGTGTCAATTAGAGACACTCGTCGGAACACATCAGCAGATCAATACGTGGAGGGGGAAGCTCATCGCCACCTACGTTTTCCGCAAGGGGGTTCGAAAGACCCCCACTCTCCACAGGAGGCACCACCGTCATACCTGGGCCAGGGATACCATTCTTCGACGACGTGGATCCCGATCCAGGAGTCACGAAGCCTGGCCTGCTGCCCGAAAACTGCACTTGGGGAGAACTGGAAAGCGGATCCATAAACGCCTAACCGACAACCCTAGTAGAGAAGCCACGTGCCCGACTCGACTGGATGTTCATCCGATCCGATAGAACGAAAGCCCAAGATGATTGGCCGCATGCCCGATCCGCAAATCCATACGCCCAACCCCCAACACCCAGCACCGCATCCGCATACAAGGCACGGGATCCAAAGCCCCCAACCCCTGCATCCATTGCACGGTCTCCAAGGCTATCGACCCCCATCTCAACCTATGCATTACAGCTTGCGCCACATGCCTCCCTCGCAGTTTCCTTTTCCAGCTCAAACTTTTCAAAATCCCTGAAAGGTGTCGCTTCCCCTTCCATGAAAGGTGCCACCACCTCAGCCCCGACCTCTGCTCCCCCATCCGTCGCCGTTGGCGCCACTCCGGCAACCCTAGCCAACCTCGCCTCTTCCTGCACCTCAACGATGAATTCACATCCACGGAACGTCTTGAGAATCGTCGGTAACAAACATATAAATTTGCTTCCCTTTACCACAACCCATGGCAGTTGCCCACTACGCAGGCCATCGGAATTGGAATGCCCGGATCGACATGATCAACACCACCATCTGCCTGACCGTCACCTCGCTAGGGCCTAGGATGGGGAGCCCACGAATGGAAACCATGCAACCCTGCAACCGCACATTGCACCACCCGTCACGCAGCAAGGGACGCCGCTAGTGAGCCCTACCATCCGTACGCTACAACAAATCCAGCAAACACCGCACCTCCTTCGGCGAAAGACCACGCACGCAAACTGCCTCCCCCTCCAGCTTCACTACATCACCACCGAAGCCAATGCCAATCGCATGGCCAACATCCTCCATAACATCTGCAAGACAACTCTCCTCGCTCCGGCACACCCCGATGAGTAGCTCCCCTTCAGGTTTAGGGTTTAGGAGTTACAATGTTCAAAGGACTTTTTTAGCGCTTGGATGAAGATATCAACCACTTAATCTTTTGACCTAACATGGGTGTGTAAATGAACCTCTCTATATCATATCTCATGTGTAGTGGCAATCAACTCCGACATGCCTAGACCTTTCGTGGAAGACTAGATTGCTGGGGATAAATTAAGCGAACATGCTATTGTATTTGTTAGAAAATAAGAATGTGGAAGCATGATCAGAGATAAAGAAATAAAACTTGAAGGATGCGGGATTTTACGAGGAACCCTACTCCCTAAGGAGCGGGATGAAACCATGGGAGAACGCCTCAAAGGGCCGATTTACGCATTGCACTTTCTCATTGGTTACAGAAGGTCTGTGACTTCTTATATAGCATCCTCAGACCCTCCAAGTCCCACCACTGGTAGATGTGGGACTAAACATTGGGATGTGGTAAATGAATCTTGGAAGGATCCATTTACTCATCTACATGATAAATGACGCATACTCAAACAGTATCGGATCACCATAGCCTTGTCTCTAGATATATAAAGATTGGTTAGAATAGTTAGTACATGAATGAGTTCAATAATGACATGTGCCATCACACATTATTCAAATTGTACACCGAATCATGCTTCGATGTTGTGCTTCTTACTCTAGCATATTACAAAATTACCATCCACACAAGTACAAAGCCCACAGTGGGTTTCCTATCCTGGGGCCAACCTGCATTAGCATCTGTTTAAGACATGACATCTAGCTTAGCACTTTTGGTAAACACGAATTCCTTGTCCAAGAAGAGACTTAAGGTAGCTTAATACCATTATGGATGCCTCTTAATGAGTTTGTAAAGGATTTTCCACGAATTAATTGATTTTATTCAAAACAAGGGAAACAGCGAGTCTTGTAATTATAATGCTGGGGGGTACCAATCAATTTGACGGTGGTACCCAGTGTCAGAGTCAATAATACTCTTATGTGTCATTCCATAGAGCCCTCGGGTCTCTTATATAGAGAGAAAACCCTTGGGTAAATTACATAGACGTACATGAAATAAATAAGAAATACGTAACAGTACATCATGACATAACGTAAACCACTACACTCCCCCTTAAGATGGAGCATAGATATCAATCATGCTCAGCTTGGAAGAACATCTCTGGAAAGGTCCTCTGAGTAATGGCTTGGTAAATATATCAGCAATCTGGTCTTCTGAACTGACGTGTAAAGTGGAAATCAAGCCCTTCTGGATCATGTCTCTAGTATAGTGACAATCTACCTCGATGTGCTTTGTTCTTTCATGAAAAGCTGGATTATTGGCAATGAACAATGCTGCCTGGTTTTCACATTGAAGATTCATTGGTAAGGAGACATTTACATTCAAATCTTCTAAGACCGCTCGAACCCACATCATTTCTGCGCTTGCTTGTGCCATGGCTCTGTATTCGGATTCAGCACTGGATCTCGCCACAACAGTCTATTTCTTGCTTTTCCAAGAAACCAAAGAGCTTCCTATGAAGATAGCAAATCCTGAAGTAGATTTACGATCCTTTGGACATCCTGCATAGTCTGCATCTGCACAAGCTAAAATAGATAGATCTGTATCTTTTCTAAATAACAAACCTGTGCCTGGGGAAGACTTCAGATATCTCAATATCATATACAAGGCTTCCATATGAACTTGCCTAGGCTGCTCCATAAATTGACTCACCTGATTTACTGCAAAGGCAATATCCGGTCGAGTTATTGTGATGTATAGAAGCTTACCCACCATCTCTCTGTATCTTCTTTTGTCCACCTCTTCGGTATCATTGTCGTACAGCTTCATGCTTAGGTCCATAGGCGTGCTCGACGGTCTGCATCCAACCATTCATGTTTCAACTAGCAAGTCTGTGACATATTTTCTTTGAGTCATTACCACTTCTTGTGCATTTCTTGCAAACTCTATCCCCAGAAAATATCGTATCGTGCCTAGATCCTTCGTAATAAACTGACTTCCCAAAAGAGATTTGGTCATCTCAATTCCCTGAGTTGCTCATCTCCTGTAACCAGGATATCATCAACATATACCATGACGACAACCGTACCTCTAGGAGTCTTCTGGATGAACAATGAATGGTCCGCATTTGATCTCTTGAACCCTTGTCGTTCAATCAGCTGGGAAAGCTTCTGGAACCATGCCCGTGGACTTTGTTTAAGGCCATAGATAGCCTTATGAAGTCTGCACACCATCTGAGTCTCCCCCTCAACAGCAAACCCCGGTGGTTGCTGCATGTAGACTTCCTCCTGTAGATCACCATACAAGAATGCATTCTTGACATCAAGTTGAAAAATAGTCCAGTCACGTACCACAGCAACAGATAGGAGAATGCGAAGAGTGGAGTGTCGAGCCACTGGTGAGAGGAAAATAAAACCCATGGTTTATTCTTGGTAGCAAAAGTACATGATGTCCAGCAAGTATTAGAGGAACCTGACATGACGAACAAGTGCGTGAAAGTGTGAATCACGCCAATGGAATCTAGTAGCAGAATAGCAGTAGATGAGCATGCAGAGTCACAGTACAACATTAAGAGAGTGCAAGACATCAAAATTGATGCAACTGGCCTATAGGGAAATATGTGCCCCTGGATGCTAGAAAATATATATTTGTGGTTCATAAAAGTCGCAAAACCATCGCAAGGGTGGCGAAATCATTATTAGGCCTACAAAAGAAGGTTGGGACATACACTGAGCGTCAAGGAGGAGTTGGATCTGCATAGGAACAATGCCTAGGGTAGCATTGGGTGCACTTGGGATAGTGACGAAGGCATCACAGGTGTCAACCTGGGCCAACAATGGTGACACTAGTTGACATCAGGTTGCTGAAGATGCTAGATTGCAGTTTCCAGTGTCGATGGTTGCGCAGGGAGCGATGGCACAAGTGGAGAACGAGGCTAGGGTTTTACATGGGAACGGAAAAATAGGTGAAATCAAGTATATATAGAATACCAATCTAGGATCGTTGTTTTGATACCATGTCAAAGAAAATTCTTTGTTTGTTGAACTTGAAATACTGAAACCCAACCCATCTTTTATAGGAGAGGAGTGTTAGATAATTGTAAGATACGTCCACGAACATAAATAACAGGTCCCATAATAAGATCAAAGATGATAATTGAAGAGGAAACCATCAGAGCATACCTCCAATTTGGTTTTAGCTTCTTGATTGAAGGTTTTGCATAATATCTCGTAGTTCATTTCAGCTCCCACCTAAGAAAAAAGAGCAGAGAAAAGCTGACCAGGGAGAATGACAACCGACTTCGAAGAAAACAAAGTAGAAAGAACTTACTAATGGATCCACTCTTGATGGTGAAATGGATGAAAGTGAATATCTGCCATCAGGAAACCCATGTGTTACACTTAAGTGCCAATAAAGTGTTACACAGTAAAATTATTAGCAAAAATCTTGAATCATCACAAGGAGGACCAAGTCTAATATGGGATCTCATTTTAGTCAGTGAATCTCATCCTGTTTTTTCTGTAAACCAGATAGCTCCAATATCTTCATGATACCTTAGTTTATGCATGTAGAAATTCATGGCAGAAATATTAGCCTTCTGAACTGTTAACATGGCAGCACCCATGTGGTTCTGCACAAAGAAAATTAAATACTACCCTCAGAGTCATTCACAATCCATTACTGACTGACGTTTCCAGGTGACCTATGAAAATGATAGAAGAAATGGGAATACATAAATGTATATCACTGTAGAAGTTGCGTGAGAACTCGAAGAAATCACTCAAATTGCATCTGTAAGACTGAGGAAGCCTCCGTGACACCAAGCATGCATATGTATAATGAAATTCAAAGGGATCTAAAATGAGTGTGTGAATCAAAATTGAGCTGATATGTCAAGTAGCTCCCTACCTTGCGACCAATAAGTTCAATTAGTTGCATAAGAAATTTTCCGAGACCCTTGCCTTGAACACATGGTTCAAGCTGTAACTCATATACATAAATGACGGGTACATCTTCCTCGACAGTAAAGCGATAATGCACAAACCCTACCAGACGATCCCCATCTCCAGCCCAAGGTATTCTAGAGAATTCTTCATTATCTCGGGATGAGTTCTCAAGAGTGTCTATATGTGGGGCTTCTCTAACAAAAATATAACGTGCTTCAGGTGCAACCGCTTCCCTGTGCTTTATCTTCTCTTCTGTAGGCCATTGTTGTCCATATGGCCCCTCCATGTTATCCTAAACAGTCAACCATTAAATCGATTGTGATGTCTCCAACGGGGCACATTATAAAATGTCATGAAAAGTTTTTCGCCAAGCTACTAATATAAACGAAGATTGGTCCCTGCCTTGAGAAGCCTCCGGATGTAGCATTTCACGAAAGAGGATAATTGATCTCCAGAGCTTGATTCCAAATAGAGGCAGAGGCCTATGCACAAAACCCATATGATTATACTTCAGTAGAATCATCACAAAATAATGAACTTTCTGTCTTAAAATCTAAAATCAACTTCAGAAGCCTCAAAATTGGTGAAAAGGGAAAGGCGACAAATATATCAGAGTAAAGAAACATTACAATGCACAAGCAAATGCTGCATGTGGATGCCTACTCAAAAATATGACAGTTGACCTATAGAAACATGCATAGTTTCACCATATGTTGTAATTCAACTAACCTGGCAAAGTACATTTTGATTTTTCTATCTTTGATCAAATGAACATATCAAGCACATCCACATATTTGCCATCTTTGATAAAAGAACATATCTATCACATCCAGGTGTTATGAAGGATCCTACAAGAAACTTTCCGTGCGCATCATTAACTATAGATTTTCCTTAAAAAATATGTCTATCAATGTAGAGAGTGACTGTTGGATGTAGAAAAAAGTTCATTCCGTTGTCTAAGTGGTTGTAATTACACGAAGTCAGAAATTCTTTGAAGATTGTATGTTTAAAGATCTATCCAATAAAAGGTGAACAGTATGATGACCAAGAATATAGTCCAATAAATAAATCCACATTTACATAGCAACCACAGTAAGCACGTTAATTTATACACGTTCACCCACTAAATAGGAATATTCATGTGCCTGAGCTAGGTCTACTTATATTTTTTAAACCAATTCACTAAGCTTGGCCTCTATCGCAAAAATCTCACTAATGGATACACCTCCCAAGAAAATTATTCTTCTCCAGCTTAAGGTAAGGCCTTTCACGAAGGACTCCTAAGCCAAGAAAAAATATAAATACGGGACCGAAGACATATGGTGCGATGAGCGCGAGGGGAGGGAGTGCGAAGGGCGATGGGAATGCGAAGTGCGATGAGCGCGAGGGGAGTGCGAAGTTCGGTGGGCGTGTGCCGGGCGATGGGAATGCGAAGTTCGGAGGAAGTTCGGTGGCTACGAAGGGGAAGGGGGTGTTCCTTCAAGTCGAAGCTGTTGCTGGGAGAGGCGGTGGCGCTATCGCGAGGAGTCCTGCGGAGGGGGAGTGGACGCACGTTTCGCACAAAAAGCCGGCGAAGCGTTGTTTCAGGTGTGGGGAGAGGGGACATCTGGCCTCTCGCTGTCCTCTTCGTCCGAGGTGCTTCGCATGCGGGAAGCCGGGGCACCGTCGTGCTTTTTGTTGGGTTCTTCGTGATCGCCGCCAGGTGCAGTCTGGGATGGATTCCTCTTCCTACAAGGTGCGCGCTTTGCATGGCTCCCGTTCCGGTCCTCTCGCTTGGCGGGAGGTTCGTTCTTACGCTCAGGTGGTGGATCCCCATTCCTGCTCGTCGCGCGATGGCTCTCTCGTTGCGGGTCTTCTGGTTGATGACGCGGAGTTGCTTCGTCGCCCCCTGGTGGCGGGTGCGATGAGCTGGTAGTTGGTGGTGCGGATGTTAGTGCAACTCCAGTTTCGCCTGGGGTGGTGGCGGCTAAGGAGGTCATGCTTTGTGCTAAAGTGCATGGGGAGGTTTTGCATGTGCGCGGGAAGGAGGTTTTGGACGTGAGAAGACGCATGGTGCTTATTGGGGTGGCACAGCGGTGCAACGTCGACTGGGAGGCTGTGAGGGCGCAGGTTCAAACTCTTCTGGGCCCTCTCTTCTATGGGGACCTATTCCTTTTGGACTCTGCTCATTACTGTGTGTGTGGCATGTCCCCGGAGCAACGGGATAGGCTGTTGTGCGCTGGTTCTAACGACGAGGTTGTTTGGAGGAGGACTCGCGTGGCGGATGGCGCCTCTCTTTCCACCGAGGTCTGCGTCGCGGCTATTACTGGCGTTCCTTTCTTATCACGAACTGTTCCCTGTCTCTCCAAGGCGTTTCGCCGTTGGGGGGAGATACTGGCCATCATCGACGACGGCCTTGCTCCGGAGGCTGATTGGAAGTCAACTAGGGTTCTTCTCGAGTGCATCTCAGCTTTTCTCAAAGATGCGCCTGGCAAGACTTTCTTCGGGACCCTTAAGATTGGGCGTTGGTGCTTCAAGCCCGAGCTCTCCATCATCCTCCCTCCGTCGGAGGCTGCTTCGGACCGGGAGGTGCCGGTGGACGGTCCGGTTGCCTCGGCGATGGTGCTCGGTCCAGTTGCCTCGGGGCAGGAGTGCGACGCTTCGTCTCTGCCGTGCCACGTGGAGCGTGATGCTGATTATTCCGAAGCGTCCCTACTCATGGCTGACGTGGATGGAACCTTCGAGGCAACCTTTCGGTCCCCGCGCCAACTGCCTGCATCTTCTCGTCTCCCTGACTTAGGGATACCCGAGGTCGATTCGGTTTTTCTCTCTCGTCAGATTGGGTCGGCTCCCGCCTTGTTTGTTGGCTTATCGGTTCCCTCCACGGATCTCCAGAGCATGCGGGTTGGCGGACCCGTCCAGTTCGAATCTTGGTCGCGGGCCTCTCAACAGAATCTTCGGGCATCCTCGCCCGACTCTATGACGGTCCAATTCGAGGATTTGTTTCTCCATGACGGCTCAGGCCGCGAGTCTATGCTTTTGGCTACTCCTCGGTCACCGGTGCAGACATCCTCTGTGCTTCATGCGGACTTCTCTTCTACTCTTCTTCCCTCGGGACACCAGCTCTTCGGCGATGAGGAGGGCCCTTCCTCCAGACGTTTTGGGAGAACTTACAGGAGGCGCACTCTTGCTGTGCATGAAGCCCGGGTGATTGACTCTTCTGCCTCTCTGCGGGAGGCTGTGGCGGATGCTGCGGGCCTTCATGGCCTTCGGGGAAATGACAGAGGTCTTGGGGATGGAGGCCTTGGGGGAAACGACGGAGGTTTTTAATGAAGGTTCTCTCATGGAATGTCAGAGGACTTGGGGATTCGGTCAAGCGTCGATCCTTGGGTTCGCGACTCTCGGAATGGTCTTGCGACGTTGCTCTCATACAAGAAACTAAGTTGCGAGATGTCGATGATATTACGTGGCACTCCTTTGGCGCTGGTTCCTTCGATGAATTTCGAGCGGTGAATGCGGCTGGCTCCACAGGGGGCTTTCTCGTGACATGGCGATCTCAAAGGTTCTCTTTTAGTTCAATGTTTGTCGGCCGCCATATGATCTCTGTTGCTTTGAACCGGGTCGATTCCACTGATCCGATGGTTTTCTCGTGTATTTACGCCCCTACGTGTCATATTATGAGAAGGGAATTATGGGAGGACATGCACGGCGCGGCTACTTTATTTGGGGGCCTCCCCTGGATTCTGGGGGGAGATTTCAACGTAACCATCCATTCATCTGATCGGCCTCGCAGCAGAGGTGGGCATGACCCGGGATCTCAGGATTTTATTGAAGTAATTGATGACCTTGCCCTGGCTAACTTGGTACCAAACGACATTTCTTACACATGGCGGAACAACTCCTCGCGCTCTAGAATCGACCGGTTCTTGGCTAATGTGAAGTTGTTGGAGTCCTTCCCCCTCTGCTCTGTTTCATCTCGCCCCCGATCTTTTTCGGATCACTCTCCCATCATCTGGGACTCTGGCGAGGGTATTCGACCTCGGGGTCTTTTTCGATACGAGAAGTGTTGGTTGTTGGAACCTAATTTCAAGCAGGTCGTTCAGGACCATTGGGCCCATTTTCCCATCTCGGGATCCGCGGCTTATAGACTTGATCAGAAGCTTGCTTCGCTTCGGAGGGTGCTTGCGGAATTCAAGAGGAACTCCAGGCAGGCGCGTATTGCTTTACGCGCGGAGGCGGAGGAGATTATTTTGCAAATTGACTCGTTGGAGAATGAGCGTGAGCTCTCACTTGATGAACTTCGGGAGCGCGATTCCGCTCACGCTCGGGTACAGGATGAGGACAAGAAAAGAACAATTGAATGGCGTCAGCGCTCGCGGCTAAAATGGCTTAAAGAGGGCGATGCGAATACCGCATTCTTTCATCGTGTCGCGAGCAATAGGAAGCGTTATAACATGATGCGCTCCATTTCTGTCAATGATGTTAATATTTCCGGGGAAAGGGAGATGGGGTGCGCCATTGTGGATCACCTCAGGCGTGCCTCATCAATCTCTTCCCTGCGTAGGTGGCGATGGCTGGGCCTTGGCGCTTCTTCTATCTCTGACTCGGACTCCGCGACTCTTATTCGTCCCATCTCCTTGGAGGAGACTAAAGCGGCTGTGCGGGCATTAAATCAAGATTCTTCTCCGGGGTCGGATGGATTCTCCGTTGCTTTCTATCGCAACTTCTGGGAGATTGTGGCGGGTGACGTCATGGAGGTCATCTCTGATTTTTGGTCGGGTAACCTCGGCTTTGATCGCCTCAATCGGGCTAATATTGTTTTAATTCCAAAAAAAGTGCCGGCACAGCGTATTGAGGATTATCGGCCAATTTCAGTCTCCAATGGAATCTACCTTATCGTGGCTAAAATTTTTAGCCACACGTTTGGCTCGGGTTCTGGATGATCTTATTTCTCCGGTACAGGCCGCGTTCATTAAAGGGAGGCAAATCGCTGATTGCATTGTCATTGCGTCCGAAATGGTTGCGGATTGGAAAAAGGAAAAAAGAAGGGGGTACTATGGAAAATTGATTTTGCTAAGGCTTATGATTGCCTCGATTGGAGCTTCCTTTGGTCCGTTTTGCGTAGGCGTGGCTTCCCAACCTTGTGGATCTCTTGGATGCGTAGATGCGTCTCCACTGCTTCGCTCTCTGTGATGATCAATGGCCGGCCGTGTGGTGGTTCCTTCCAGCCTCGCAGGGGGGTGCGCCAGGGCTGTCCTCTTGCTCCCCTCCTCTTTGTCTTGGCCTCCGATGTTCTTGCGCGCATGGTGAACCGCGTAATTGACGCGGGGCTTACTAATGGATTCCGAAAGGGGGATGTTTGCGTGCCCTTGATCCAGTTCGCCGACGATACTATTTGCTTCATTGAGGGCGATCCGGAGGAGGTGTCCGGTATGGCCAACACTCTTGCCCTTTTCTGTGAATTATCGGGCTTGTCGATTAATGTCTCCAAATCCAACGTGGTGCCTTTTGGCTTGTCGCTTGCGGAGGCGAAGGAATGCGGCCGGCTACTCAGCTCTTCGCCTGGTGAGCTTCCGATTGCTTATCTACGTTTACCTTTATCGGTGGGGCGGGCCAGAGCCAAGGATTGGCGTGTTATTACTGAACGGGTGGAGTCGCGCCTTGCTGGTTGGCGGGCGGCTTTGCTTTCTCGGGGAGGGAGACTCATCCTTCTCAAATCGGTGCTCTCGTCTATACCTGTGTACTTCCTCTCTGTTCGAAGAATGCCTGCGGGGGTCCGGTTGCGCCTTGAGCGGTGTATGCTTCGTTTCTTGTGGGGACGGAAGGGGGGGAATGGTAGGGGCATGCATCTGGCCGCTTGGGATGACGTGTCCATGCCTAAGCACTTTGGTGGGCTTGGTGTCCGGAGATTGGATCTGGTTAACGACGCTCTCTTACTCAAATGGGTCAGTAGACTCTGGGGGACGGAAGATAACTTTTTCACCAATGTTCTCAGGGTGCTCTTGGGCAACGACTGGTTCGGGCTGCAGCGGGGGGCTTTGCGATTACATTACTCCCCGTTCTGGCGCAGCGTCATGGCCGCACTGCAGAGGAATGTGGCGCTCTTCACCCCGGTGTTGGGGACGGGGGAATCTTTCAAGTTTTGGCTGGATGATTGGTCGGGAGGTGGTCCTCTCCAGGTGTGTTTCCCAAGATTGTTTGCGCTTGCGTCGAATAGGAATGCGACTGTGGCGGAATGTTGGGCGGATGGATGTTGGTGCCCTCGTTTCTCTGCGAACTTCTCTGAGCAGCGGGTGGATGACTTCGTTTTGATGATGGTGGCTCTCAGTATTGTCGCTACCCCAAATTTGCAGGGGGATCATTGGCGCTGGAAGGACGGATCCTTTTCAACTAGGAAGGCTTACCGGGCTCTGGTCCTTCCTCCACCACCTACGTCTTCTCTGCTTGTGCGTGATTGTGGATTTTTCTGGGGCTTGCGCTTGCCGGAGCGCATCGGCATCTTCCTTTGGTTACTTCGCAAAAGGAGGCTGTTGACTCGTGATCGTTGTGTCAAGTTTTTTCAGAACTTCGGTGCATCTTGCCCCCTATGTTGTGATGAGGACGAAACCGTTGACCACCTCTTCTTCGGCTGCCACTTGGTTTTGGGTATTTGGGACGATTTGCCCTGGGCAAGAGCGGACAATCTCGCCGCCTTCTGCGAGATTCTTTGGTCGAACAGGAACAGGGGCAGGCATGATCTTTTGGCTCCTATCGCGCGGCTGTGGTGCATATGGCTTGGCAGAAACGATGTTATTTTTTCAGGGCAGCGTTTTTATCGTGAAAACGTTCTTATTTCGTGTGCTCGACTTATATCCGACCGGTGTACTAGGTAGGCTTTTGGCCCTCTCTGTGGCGGCCGAGTTTCTTGTATTCGCATTCGCCTTCTGATACCTTCTCCCCTTCCTTCACTATGTAAGTATCTCCCAATCTTCTCTTTTTTTCAGTTATATATATTGCTGGGGCGACCACCAACGAGTGTATCCCCCTACTTTTGAGCCTCAAAAAAATATATATACATATTTCCTATAAACTTTTTCAAAGTAATCATGATAGAATGCAAGGCAAATGGGAAAAGATACAACAAGAAGAACAAAACATTCTCCCATAGTAAGTAGGGTCAGCTACATAGATTCTTTGCCTTCATTCAGATCTATTTGGGTCATCCCCGAACATAAATCCAAGTAATTAAGATCCATTCGAATAGTCTCCTTCCAACACTTCTTGGGCGCATGGGCCTTCCTCGCACTCTCTTAGCCGGCTCAACATCCCAAATCCCGCATCTTCTAACTAGTGCATCTGCAAACCTCCTTTGCAAATGACCAAACCACCTTAAGCGGTTCTCTCTAATCTTATCCTCAACCAATGCTACACCAACTTTCCTTCTAAGGTTCACATGCTAACATTCAGATCCATAGAGCATAGCAGGTCCTACGATTGCTATGTAATACTTTCCTTTGATTTTCAAAAGAATTTTCTTAACCCAGCTTGTGGTTGGTTTTTAAATTGCTTTTTAAACTTACCATTGCAGGTCCCGAGCTCAGATAAATGAGAAGCGTTGCGTTAAGTAGTTGATAGCTAGCGTAAAACAGTCAGATCTTTTAATATGGATTTAAGCAAATGGAAAAGGATGATCGATAGTTAATCATGGCAAACCAAGAAAATGAGACTAGTTTTTTTAAGTTGTTGCACAATGCCTCGGAACCCACTCGAATGGATTGGTGGCAGTGCAGTGTGTCTACCACCCAAAAGATCAGGTTCAAATCCCCTCTTGTGAGGTGTTGAAATCTGGAAAGCGAAAGCGAAATCGATAAAACAAGAAAGATAAACATGAAAAACAAGGATTTAACGTGGAATCCTACTCCCCAAGGAGCGGGATGAAACCACGGGGAAACCCTCAAAGGGGCTGGATATTCTATTAGAATTCTCAAAGAGTACAGGAGGTGTGGGGCTCCTTATATAGGCTTACAAACAATTCGGAGTCCCACCGCTCATCCATGTGGGACTAAACATGAGTGGGGAAATTGGATCTTGGAGAGATTCAATTACCCACATATTACATTCTCTAACACTCCCCCTCAAGCTGGTGCTGAGAAAGCTGCAGCTTGTAAGAAAAAGAAAGCATACAACACGTCTTCACACAATACATCACAAGAAAACATATCAGCTGCTGGAAGAAGACCTCGCATGAGGACGAGTCTACGGCTTTCAGGTCACTGGAACGTATCTTGTCATGCAGGTAGATCCGATGCGATATTAGGTCATTAGAACGTATCTATGTCGTGCATGCAGGTCACCGGAACATATCTCTGTCATGCCTGGAGATGAACCGCTGCAGAAGAAGTCCAGCGCGTGTAACTGATCGGGTCGTAAAAGAAGTATATGCCCTGAAGAATTTGATGCTCGATGAAGACGGTTGATCAACGAAATCTGGAGTGTCGGTCTGCCCCTCGTGGTCAGGCAGAAGAAGTTGTGAAGAATATATCTCTGACTCCCCCTTTCTCCCATACTTGATAGAATAAAGAGCATGTAGCATCAAATTGGGAGGAACAAATGAATAACATGCAACTTTTTTTTCTTATCATTCATTTTCATTTTCTTTTTTGCTTCATCTTTGCACAATTCAATCATTTTTTTCGTACGGCTTTTTTTGTGCATAGCCCCTTTTTTCAACCGTTAATTTTTTAAATACGACCCAACGGGCCCAACTTTCTCCTCCTTTTAAATATCCACTATTCGGCCTAAAATGGGCCAAAGACAACAAACCCCTTTTTTCTTTTTTTTGGCTGGCCCTGCTCCCCTTTTTTCATTCATTATTTTTTTTTCCAATCGCAAGCATAGGGTTCCTGGGACCCCCCCCCTTTATATCGTTCGCCTGCCACACCCAGGAGGGAGTGGGAGTGGCGTCGCCGCTTCTGGATCTCTGCTCCAGAGCCACCGTTGAAGGGGCGGTTGTTCCCGAGCCGCCGCTGGAGGAAGGTTGGCGATGGCGGGGGGCAAGGGGGGGAGCCGATATCTCGTGTGTAGGAGCGTGATGCCTGCAGCTTCTTCAACGCATGGAGGTGCGCCGCCTGTGCGAGATCCGGAGCAGCGATCTGGAGTCGCGCGCAGCCTGGGCAATGGGGCTCCTTGCTGCTTGGAAGGTCTTCACACGCTAAACAGGGTAGGCGACGCTGCTGAGTGTCGCGTGAAGGTGTGATGTAGCCCAAGGTGCTCGAGGATGCTTGCGATTGTAGATGGAGCACCACCCTTCGAGATCGGGCATGATGCATAGAGCCCTTGCGCCTCCTGCGCAAGGGAACTAGAGAAGAAAAGTGATGCGGCCATCGCTTACTGCTAGGGCAATGAGGGATCGTGCACACAAGGAGGAGGTGCGCCCGGCTCCTGCACAGAGGGAGGCGGTGTGCGCGGCAGCTGCAGCTTGTAGCGGCACCATCGCTTGAACTGGATAAAAGCAAGGCGCAGCATGGAGGACAGCTGCCAGGATCTGCACTCGCGCCGCCTGCGCGCGAGGGCTAGTGCTTGAGAGGGCCTCCTCTTGCGTGTGCGTGAGATGGAACTCACGGATCTTTACAAACTGTAGATCTAGGGTTTCAGAAAACCCTAAAAATATTGAATAAATATCTCATAACATGAACAATAATCTTCAAGAATTGAATCTCCAATAAAATAAACATGAAAATCCCGAGAATCGAGCCCGCTCTGATACCATATTGAAATCTGAGAAGCAGAAGCGAAATCGATAGAACAAGAAAGATAAACATGAAGAACAAGGATTTAACGCGTAACCCTACTCCCCAAAGAGTGGGATGAAACCACAGGAGAAGCCCTCAAAGGGGTTGGATATTCTATTAGAATTCTCAAAGCGTACAGGGGTTGTGGAGCTCCTTATATAGCCTCACAGACAGTCCGGAGTCCCACCGCTCATTCATGTGGGACTAAACATGAGTGGAGTATTCTTGGAGAGATCCAATTACCCACCTATTACATTTTTTAACATTGAGGTTGCGTTAGGTAGCTGACAGTCAGCGTAAAAAGTAGTCGGATCTTTCAACATGGATTTGAGCAAGAATCTATGTAGCCGACCCTGCTTAAAAGTGGGAAAAGGCTTTGCCATTTTTTGTTGCGCAATGCTTATTAGAGCTCTGTGTGAAGAAACTAGAATATCGCAAACTCTCAAGAGCACAATAGTGGATTGAGAATATTATTAGAAGATTGGAATGAATGCTTATTGCTTATGCACTAGCAAGAGTCTTCTTAATAGTTATTTAGAGGTGATAAAATAGTATTTACAAAAAAAATCAGATAAAATAACAGCCAAAATCGCAATTAGGAACTGTACAGGGAAAAAATGAATTGACTAATGAGAGACCCTAGCATTCTCATATATATGAGATGAACCTATTGGACAAATTACAAGAAGAATACAAAAGAAATAGAAAATAAGAAAACAATAAGAAAGATAACTAATATCCCAACACTCCCCCTCAAGCTGGAGCGTAGATATCGATCAGACTCAGCTTGGAACAACATTTCTGATAAGGCCCTCTGGTTAGGGCCTTAGTAAGAACATTTGTTGTCTAGTCTCCAGAGCTGACATGCGTAGTGGCAATAAGACCCTTATGTATCATGTCACGAGTATAGTGACAGTCCACCCTCTACGTGTTTCATCCTCTTATGAAAGGATGGGTTGTTGGCAATGAAAAGAGCAGCCTGATTGTCACATTGGAGGTATATGGGAAGAGGCACCTCCATAGTCAGGTCACTAAGAACATATCTGACCCACATCATCTCTGTGCTAGTCTGCATCATGGCCGTATATTCTAACTCACCACTCGATCTGGCAACTACAGTATACTTCTTGCTCTTCCATGAAACCATGGAATTCCCTATGAATACAACAAACCCTGAGGTAGACTTCTTATCCTTTAGACACCCAGCATAATATGCATATGCACATGTTGTAACTGAAAGAGATGTGCCTCTACTGAAAGAAGTCTCATACCATGTGATGTCTTCAGATACCTCAGAATCATATGGCTTGCATCCATATGTGCATGTCTGGGCTGCTCCATAAACTGACTCACTTTGCTCACGGCAAAGGATAATGTCGGGCCTAATAATAGTCAAATATAGTAGCTTGCCAACAAGCTCAATGTACATCCTCTTGTCGATCTCAGAGTCATCATCATAAAACTTCATGCTCGGGTCAATAGGAGTAGTGGCAGGTCTGCAATCTGTCATGCATGTCTCTGAAAAGAAGATCTGTAACGCACTTCCTCTATGTCCATCACAAGACATTATTGGTTCCTGGCAAACTCCAGTCCAAGGAAGTAACGTAAATGTTTAAGGTCCTTGGTCACAAACAACAGACCTAGGAAGTCCCTGGCACCCTGAATGCTCTGCTCGTCATCCCCCGTAGCAATAATGTCATCAACATAAATAAGAATGACAATAGTACCTCTCTATGTCCTCTGCACAAACAAGGAGTGATCGACAGCCGATCGCACAAATCCATGCTGCTCTATCAAGTCCGAGAGCTTGTGGAACCATGCTCCTGGACTCTGCTTAAGGCCATAGATAGCCTTGTGTAGCCCGCAAACCTTCTGACACACCCCCTCAACATCAAACTCAAGTGGTTGTTGCATGTAGACATCCTCCTGTAGATTACCATAGAGGAAGGCATTCTTCACATCAAGCTGGCAAAGAAGTCAATCTCGTGTCACAGCAACAGAAAATAAAATACACACGAGTAGAATGTCTGACAACTAGAGAGGAAGTATCTTGATAGTCCACCACATGTATGGGTGAACCCACGTGCCACAAGTATCGCCTTATACCGATTCACACTGCCATCCGCACGGTGCTTCACAGTGAACACCCATTTGCATCACACAACGGATGCGCCAACTGGAGCAGAAACAAGATTCCACGTACCACATGACTGTAGCACGGCCATCCACTCCTCCATGAGTGTAGCACGACACATCAAAATCATTTGCCAAGTCTGAAACCTGTGAGTTCCCCTCTTAAGAGGGCACTAGATCATCATGTATGGAATCATGTTGCACTTACAACTCAATAGTGCCAGGATGGAGCATAGATATCAATCATGCTCAGCTTGGAAGAACATCTCTGGAAAGGTCCTCTGAGCAATGGTTTGGTGAAAATGTCGGCAGTCTGCTCCTCTGAACTAACATGTGAAGTAGAAATCAAGCCCTTCTGGATCATATCTCTAGTGTAGTGGCAGTCTACCTCAATATGTTTTGTTCTTTCATGAAATGTTGGATTATTGGCGATAAACAAAGCAGCTTGATTGTCACACTGTAGCAGCATGGGTAGAGGTACATCTATATGCAAGTCTTCTAGTATAGCTCGAACACACATCATCTCCGTGCTTGCTTGTGCCATGGCCCTATATTCAGATTCAACACTGGATCTCGCCACAACGGTTTGTTTCTTGCTTTTCCAAGAAAACCAGAGAGCTACCCACAAAAAACTGCAAAGCCTGAAGCAGACTTACGATCCTTTTGACACCATGCATAGTCTGCGTCTGCACAAGCCGAAATAGATAAATCTGTGTTCTTTCTAAACAGCAATCCTGATCCTGGAGAAGACTTTAGATACCTTAGTATCATGTTTATAGCATCCATATGTACCTGTCTTGGCTGCTCCATAAATTGACTCAATCGACTTATTGAAAAGCAATATCAGGTCGAGTTATAGTGATGTAAGGAATCTTATCCACCATCTCTCTATATCTTCTCATGTCCACCTCTTCAGTATTGTTGTCATATAATTTCATACTTGGATCCATAGGAGTGCTCGATGGTCTACATCCAACCATGCCCGTTTCAACCAGCAAATCTGTAATATAATTCCTTTGGGTCATCACCAGACCCTGTGCATTCCTGGCAAACTCCTGTCCCAGAAAATATATTAGGGTACCAAGCTCCTTCGTGACAAACTAACGGCCTGAGCAAGACATGTAAGCAGGGGGAACCGAGCGAGACATGCGAGTAAAAACACATTGCAAAAACTAAGTCACAATAGGAGGTAGAGCCACATGAGCAGGTGTAGATGTGGTAGTGGTGGTGCAGGAGTAGAGGGAGGTGGTAGTATGACGCATAGAATTAAATTTCGCGAAATTTCGGCGAAATTTCGCCGAAATTTCGGTTTCGACAGGGAGGGTCTTTCGAAACCCCTATATATATCGATATGCCCGGATTTCGACCGAAATGGGTCGAAAAATCGGTGATATTTCGACATTTCGACCCATATCGGTCAAAATTCATGTTTTCAGTTCAAAATTTCTCGGATTTCGACCGATATGGGCGAAATTTCGCCGATACCTATGTAAATCAGCGAGACCCCCGTTCTGGTAGGGTATGGTGCAACAGGGGGGATGCATACAATGTTTCTTCAACGTAGGGAGCTTCACCTCCCTTATAAATGGAGATGAAACAACTCTATAAATTCTAGAGATATGCTATAGCTTCTTTGCTTCATTCCTTTTGTCATTTGTCTTTGTAAAAAATATATCATCCTGCTGTAAGTCTATAATTAATTATGTAAATAACAAGAACTGCGTCTACAACCGTTATTTCTATGAACTAAACATTGTCTTATTAAGCATTATCTACATTTTAGAATGAAAAATACTCATCTATTTTTCGGAACAAAAAGACATCTTATAAGTATTTTTAACTTACTTATTTTAATTTCGATTCCAATATCTATCAGTCAGCTCAACGATATGGCCCGATATGTGCGATATAAGGCATATGGATGAGAGATATTTGTGATATAAGTGTGCATTTGTTAGCTATTGTTGCTTTAAGAACTTGGATTTAATGATATTCATTTCCAATATGTATCAATCAATAATCAGCCTTAACAACGAAATGACCGATATGACCGATATGTGCGATATAAGGCATATGTAATGGATGAGAGATATTTGTGATATAAGTACGCATTTGTTAGCTATTGTTATTTTAAGAACTTGGATTTAATGATATTTATTTCCAATATGTATCCATCAATAATCAGCCTTAACAACGAAATGATCGATATGACCGATACGTGCGATATAAGGGGCATATATGAGCAATATGTATGATGAAACTGTGTATTTGTGAGTTATTTATTGTTGTAAATAACTTGAAAGATCTTAATTTGCAAAAAAATGTTCGAAAATTGACTTTTTGAGCCATTTCCAAAATTTCCACCGAAATCGTCGAAATTTCCCGAAATATCGGCGAAATTTCGGTATTGGAGCTGACCGAAACGAAATCGAAATCGAGATTTCGAACCTTATGACGGTAGGAGGTGGAGGTATGTAGATCTCAGCATCAGAGACAGACAAAGCTAGTCTGCCACTTGTAAGAGAAAAATACATGATAGGCTCAAAGAAAGTGACGTCAACACTGACAAAGTACTTCTGCCTAAGCGGATCAAAGCAGCAGTACCCCTTCTGGGTACGAGAGTAACCGACAAAAATGCATTTGACAGCTCTGGGAGGGAACTTGTCATGAACTGGAGAGACATCATGAACAAATACAATAGAACCGAATACACGAGGTGTAAGGAAGAAAAGATCCTTCTCGAGAAACGCAATCAAGAAAGGAATCTTCTGTAACATCCGGTTTTCAATCAAACCCGAACTCGACCCGATTTGGGTCCGATTAAACCAATAAAGTTGTTGGTCAATACTAGACAACCTAAAACGATCAACTGATCGTGAATCAAAAGTTGTTCGGGTGAAATCGACCAAAAATCGGTCGCTTCGTAATGCGCGTCGTGAAAAGCCGCGACGCAAATTCAGAAACTGCAAAACGAATCGAGACCGTCATTAGATCCGATTCGACGATACAAGACCAACGGAATCGACCATTCGTCAATCGGAGGTCGTTTGATATTTTTAAATCACAAAAATCAATCTTAAACAAAAACTGTATCCGAAAATTTCGGGTATTCAAAACCCGATAAAAAAATATATCAATATTATACTCATTTTGATCGTTATTTTGAGACGGTCAAATCGAGATATTATGCGACGAAATCCGATACTCGAGGCGCGAGTACGAAGGAATTAAGTATATTCAACAAGAAAGAGAAACATATATATTATTATTTAAGTTTCTTTTTCTTTTCCAACACCCCAATCGGCCACTGGATTTTCTTTTTCTCTCATTAATCCATATGGCTTCTTAAATCCTCCACTTGTCATCACCCCTTAAGCCCTCCTTGTTATATAAACCCAACTCACTCTCGTTTTTTTCACTTTCCCCAAACCCACTTCTCTTTTTCCTATTTTTTCCCAACGAGGAGTTGCTGATCTCTATTATTTGCTCCAGTTTTAACCAGCAACTGCTGGAACTCCAGCCAAGAGAGGTTCCATTTCACCATTCCTTGCTTCTTCCTTGGACTGTTGCATGATGTTGTGCTAAAGATCCTATCTTGCATGCAAATCAAGGTACTTTCCTACCCATCTATTGCTGCCATGCATGGATTATATTACTTCTCTTATGCTGCCCCTTTTGTATAACTTCACACAAGTTGGCATCAACCTTTAAGATCCAGATTCCGAAATTTTTTTAAAATTTTAGATAAAATATTGCGAATTTTGTCGTAAACGGGTACCCGGATCCTGAGGGGTTCACAATTTAATATCAGAGCAGTGGTACCCCAATACGTACATTCGCAATATTTCAATTCCGATCACATTAAGTTCGCGAATAGCGACAGTCTTCCGACTTGTCGTGAGTTCGAGAAGGGAAATATGACATTCATATTCAATAACCACAGATGTCACCAATTTCATTAATTTTCATATTATATCCCAAGAAGAGAAAAGCATTTATGATAAGTATCTGCCTATGGCATTCTTATGACTAATTATGGTTCTTGTGCAGAGCCATGGCATCTCGACCCGGTCAGGAGACGGCTGACCAGTTGGCACGCATACTGACTGCCCTCACCGACCTCCAGCAGCAGCAGGCTGCCATGCGAGGTCAGCAGGAGCAGATTTTGGCTCAGCAGACTGAGATTGCAGACAGGCAGACAGATATAGAGATAAGGTTTGAGGACCTGTCAGATTTCACGTACCATCCATCCCAGGATGGGATACGACAGGACCAACACCAGTCCGTTGAGGTGGAGCAGCCTCATCCCGATGATCCACTTGAGGAGGCACCGGAGCATGGAGCTGAGGAGGATGCAGACTTAGACAGGGAGCAGGACCCTGTTGACTTTGCTGACGATGATGCACACGAGTATTCAGCCATTCACAGGCACCAGTCGGTCTTCACTTCTTATCAGCGGGCCAACATACCCTTGTTCGAGGGCACATGTCCACCAGATGTTGCTGAGCAGCGGCTGAAGAGAGTAATGAAGGTGCTCAGGATGATTCATGCGGCACGAACACGTGGCTATCTTTCATGGAATATTCACTGACAAACTTCGCCGAGCGATGGTGGGAGGCCGTAGTGTCCGAGTTAGGCCGAGAGCCTACTTGGAACGATTTCGAGACGAGGTTCAGAGCCCACTTCTTTTCTACAAAGTGGAAGGAGTCTCAGCGCCGACTGTTTGCAGAGCTTCGTCAGGGACAGATGACAGTCAGGGATTACTTTATCAGATACACAGAGTTGTCACGACATACACGAGCAGCTGGCGCATTTCCAGAGGAGAATCTGGAAAAGTTCATTGGTGGCATGCGAGAGGAAGTACAGGAGAAGCTGGCTGGACTGCATATCACATCTATCTCTGAGGCTACCGATGCAGCGGAGAAGTTCGAGGACATCAGAGGAAGACGTTTTGGGAGCTCGTCTGGAGCAGCGCCTAGACCGCGACGATCTTTTGGACCGATACGTCGACTGTTTCAGCAGCAGAGGTCAGACAGACGATTCTGACCTACAGGTTCGTCCTTCACAGGCAGTGCTCGCTCTTCTCCATCGACTAGGAGGAGCACTCGCCGGACGTGGCACAGAGTCCGCTCGACCATCTGGGTTGCAGCGAGCAGATAGACCACCTGCAGGACCAGCTCGGAGCACGGACACAGCTACTCCATCTACTCGACCAGTCCGGTGTTACCGATGTCACGAGTGGGGGCATTATCGATCACAATGCCCACATGTTTCAGGTGAGCCTCAGCCACAACCTTCACAGTCACAGCCTCAGGCACAGCGTTCAGGGAGTTTCCGTGGCAGGAACTCCGACTTCAGGTGACCGCAGCAGAGACAGACGTAGAGTGTGGCAGGTTCCAGTGCCGCACCAGCCAGGCAGGGGCAGATACACGCAGTTACTGAGGAGCAGGCACGTTTAGCGGCTACTGTGGTGAAAGGTATGGTCTCAGCTTTGGGCCGACCTTTCCATGTATTATTTGATTCTGGTGCGACACACTCTTTTCTTGCTTCGAGGCTACTTGCTTCTTTAGGTAGAGTCGCAGAGACTCTCTCTTCTCCGTATCACATCCGAGGGCCAGGTGGCCAGTTATTCATTATTTCACTGATAGTCAGGCACTTGCCCGTACTGATTGGCGGTCACGAGATGATCGCAGATTGTCTACTCCTACAGCTTGATGAGTTCGACTTGATTTTAGGCATGGATTGGTTATCCGCTCATCATGCACTTGTTGATTGCTTTAGGAAGACGGTTGTCTTCAGGATTCCAGATCTACCCGAGTTCACTTTTGAGGGTACTATACATGACTCCACCATGGAGTACATTTCAGTGTTGCAAGCTCAGCGACTTGTTGACCAGGGTTGCGATTCATATCTTGCTTTTGTTCGGGAGGTATCTGATCAGGAGCCGATGACACAGGACATCCGAGTAGTCTCAGAATACCCTGACGTGTTTCCTGATCAGCTACCAGGATTACCTCCTGAGAGAGAGATCGAGTTCGAGATCACATTGCTGTCAGATACACAGCCGATCTCTATGGCACCATATCGCATGGCACCAGTCGAG
Organism: Ottelia alismoides; assembly: GCA_037367405.1. Taxonomy (NCBI): domain Eukaryota; kingdom Viridiplantae; phylum Streptophyta; class Magnoliopsida; order Alismatales; family Hydrocharitaceae; genus Ottelia; species Ottelia alismoides. The sequence goes on along the minus strand of JAZKJV010007611.1, from coordinate 136,819 downwards.
TTGAGGGAGCTGAAGGTGCAGTTGTAGGAGTTACTTGATTTGGGATTCGTGAGACCGAGCACTTCACCTTGGGATACTCCGGTTCTATTTGTCAAGAAGAAGGATGGATCCATGAGACTGTGCATCGATTACATGCAGCTGAACAAGAGAACGGTGAAGAACCGTTATCCTTTGCCACGTATCGATGATTTGTTTGACCAGTTCCAGGGATCTTCGGTTTTCTCGAAGATCGATCTTCGCTCAGGCTATCATCAGCTGAGGATTCGCGAGTCGGATATTCCGAAGACAGCCTTCAGGACTCGCTATGGACACTACGAGTTTGTGGTGATGCCGTTTAGGCTCACCAATGCACCTGCGGCTTTCATGGATATGATGAACCGTATCTTCCGTCCATACTTGGACAAGTTTGTAGTGGTGTTCATCGATGATGTGCTCATCTATTCACGGAATGAATGGGATCATGCGAATGATCTACGGATTGTCTTAGATACATTGCGGGAGCACAAGCTATATGCCAAGTTGAGCAAGTGCGAGTTCTGGTTATCCCATGTCTCATTTTTGGGGCACATCATTTCTGGAGCAGGTATCGCGGTTTATCCTGCGAAGATAGATACAGTTATGTCTTGAGAGCAGCCCAAGACAGTTACTCAGATTCGGAGTTTCCTCGGATTAGCGGGCTTTTACAGACGCTTCGTCAGCGGATTTTCACGTATTGTTCGCCCTCTTACACGGTTGACGCAGAAGGGAGTTCCATTCATTTGGGACGATTCATGTGAGCAGGCCTTCCAGACACTAAAGGAGAGGTTGACTACAACGCCTATTCTTGCTCTTCCTTCAGGCACTCAGGACTATGCAGTATACACAAATGCATCTGGAGAAGGTCTAGGAGCAGTGTTGATGCAGAGAAGACAGGTGATTGCTTACACATCACGGCAATTGAGACCGCACGAGCGGAATTACCCCACACATGACTTGGAGTTGGCGGCAGTTGTCTTCGCCTTGAAGATCTGGCGCCACTATCTATATGGGGTGAACTTCGAGATTTTCACGGATCACAAGAGCCTAAAGTACATCTTTGATCAGAAGGAGTTGAACATGAGACAGCGCAGATGGCTCGAGCTGCTGAAGGATTATGATTGCACGATCTCTTACCATCCCGGTAAGGGAAACGTGGTGGCTGATGCACTTAGCAGGAGAGCGCATGCTGATGGTACGACGAACTGGCTATACACGTGGGATACGCTTGCAGCTTTGAGCGATTGGCATCCTAAGGAGAGCGCATCCATTTCTACCGCCGTGCCTCCACGATACAGCAGTCTTTGGGATCGTATTGTAGAGGGCCAGAAGACCGATCCTTGGATTCATGATAGATACATGCGCGTTGTCAAGGACGAAGTTGATGATTTTGTCGTAGCAGAGTCTATTTTATGAAAGTCAGGACGGGTCGTTGTGCCCAACGACGAGGAGTTGCGCAGAGACATTCTTGATGAGGCACATAGTTCAAGATTGTCTATTCATCCCGGCAGCACGAAGATGTACCGTGATCTGCGCCGACATTTCTGGTGGGATGGGATGAAGCGCGATGTGGCGCAACATGTCAGCAGATGCATAACCTGTCAGATGGTCAAGGCTGAGCACAGGAGACCGCCAGGATTACTGCAGTCTCTCCCCATTCCCGAGTGGAAGTGGGAGAGCATTTCTATGGATTTTGTCACGGGATTGCCGAAGACACCGGGTGGCCATGATTCTATATGGGTCGTTGTTGATAGGTTGACCAAGTCAGCCCATTTCATACCTGTCAACACGACTTACACTCCATCCAGGTTGGCCAAGCTCTATGTGCAGAACATTATCAGGCTGCATGGTATACCACGAGAGGTGGTGTCTGACAGGGATTCGAGGTTTACTTCTCATTATTGGTACCAGTTCATGTCAGCACTACAGACAGAGCTGAAGATGAGTTCTGCATACCATCCGCAGACAGACGGGCAGAGTGAGCGCACCATTCAGATGCTTGAGGATCTACTTCGCGCATGCACTTTGGAGTAGAAAGGGTCCTGGAAGGACCATCTGCCATTAGTGGAATTCACGTACAACAACAGCTATCACTCCAGTATTGGCATGGCACCATTCGAAGCTCTATACGGGCGGAGATGCCTCACGCCTCTCAGTTGGCGTGAGGTAGGCGATCATGCTATATATTCCGTAGATCTCTTGGAGGAGACTGCGAGAGCTGTTGATCTTGTGAGACGGAGGCTTATGACGACACAGAGTCGCCATAAGAGTTATGCAGACCGTCGGAGAAGAGATGTGGAGTTCCAGGTAATTCAATTCTTTCCTCTTCATCCATTCAATTATGATATATATAATTGTTCAACTTAATCTCATACTAACGTCATTCCTATAAATTATAGGTTGGAGATTGGGTATTTCTTCGTGTATCTCCCATGAAGGGAGTGCAGAGATTCGGTGTTCGTGGCAAGTTGGCGCCGCGATATGTTGGACCTTTCGAGATTCTGGCTAGAGTAGGGAAGGTTGCTTACCGAGTAGCTCTTCCTCCACATCTTTCTACTATTCATGATGTATTTCATATATCCAACCTGAGGAAGTATGTGCACGATCCTCGACACATTATCAGTTATGAGAATCTTGATGTCGAGCCAGATCTGACTTATGAGGAGAAGCCAGTCCAGATACTTGACCGTGCTGTGAAGAAGCTTCGCAGCAAGGAGATATCATTGGTCAAGGTTTTGTGGCACCGTCAAGGCGTCGAAGAAGCGACGTGGGAAAACGAAGCCGACATGCGGGCACGATACCCGCAGCTTTTCTGAGGTAATAATTGAAACAAGCTTTTGTAATTAAATATATGTTAAAAAAAATATGGCTTGTATCTCTTTGAGGTTTTGATGGGTTCCAAACCCTTTGAGGTTTTTATGAACATAAGAAATCTAAACAAGACACCTAATGACCTTGACTCGAGTCTCGAGGACGACTCCCTTTGAGGTTTTTATATTTGTAACATCCGGTTTTCAATCAAACCCGAACTCGACCCGATTTGGGTCCGATTAACCCAATAAAGTTGTTGGTCAATACTAGACAACCTAAAATGATCAATTGATCGTGAATCAAAAGTTGTTCGGGTGAAATCGACCAAAAATCGGTCGCTTCGTAATGCGCGCCGTGAAAAGCCGCGACGCAAATTCAGAAACCGCAAAACGAACTGAGACCGTCATTAGATCCGATTCGACGATACAAGACCAACGGAATCGACCGTTCGTCAATCGAAGGTCGTTTGATATTTTTAAATCACAAAAATCAATCTTAAACAAAAACTGTATCCGAAAATTTCGGGTATTCAAAACCCGATAAAAAAATATATCAATATTATACTCATTTTGATCGTTATTTTGAGACGGTCAAATCGAGATATTATACGACGAAATCCGATACTCGAGGCGCGAGTACGAAGGAATTAAGTATATTCAACAAGAAAGAGAAACATATATATTATTATTTAAGTTTCTTTTTCTTTTCCAACACCACAATCGGCCACTGGATTTTCTTTTTCTCTGATTAATCCATATGGCTTCTTAAATCCTCCACTTGTCATCACCCCTTAAGCCCTCCTTGTTATATAAACCCAACTCACTCTCATTTTTTTCACTTTCCCCAAACCCACTTCTCTTTTTCCTATTTTTTCCCAACGAGGAGTTGCTGATCTCTATTATTTGCTCCAGTTTTAACCAGCAACTGCTGGAACTCCGGCCAAGAGAGGTTCCATTTCACCATTCCTTGCTTCTTCCTTGGACTGTTGCATGATGTTGTGCTGAAGATCCTATCTTGCATGCAAATTAAGGTACTTTCCTACCCATCTATTGTTGCCATGCATGGATTATATTACTTCTCTTATGCTGCCCCTTTTGTATAACTTCACACAAGTTGGCATCAACCTTTAAGATCCAGATTCCGAAATTTTTTTAAAATTTTAGATAAAATATTGCGAATTTTGTCGTAAACGGGTACCCGGATCCTGAGGGGTTCACAATTTTGTAATATCGCGAATGTGCGTATCGGGGTACCACTAGTAAGACAATAAATTCGAGCAACTATTAGTGAACATTATAATTGAATATTTACACGAAAATCTGTTATTTGGTTAACACAAAAGTTATTATGGCTCAAATTTTGACATTTCTTTCCCATGTATACACAAGCCTTAATTTCGAAATATGCTAGATCTTATAATACAGATCTATCTTATCTCAAATTTTAAATCCCAAATATGTGTATGTGTGAAGCTAATAGTATTCAAAATCTATCCTCCCTTTTGTATCTTTGTAAGGCACCTCTCCCCTAATTAACCACTTCCCACGGACAGAACACAATATATTTATATTTGTTAAACAACAAGATCTACAGTTGTAACATGTTCCAACAAAACACATATGGCTGCAAACAGTTCAATGTCAAAGCCAAACAAATCAGTGTAATCCATTCTTTAATTTTACTTCGGATATATCAAGTACCACAGACTTATTCTCCAAGTAAAATAATGCATATTTTTGTTCATTTAATGAAACTGTCGACCAATCCCCTTCAACCCAATATACTCACATCAATTTTCTTCTTTTTTTTTTATATTCCCCTATCCCCCTAGTAATATCAACTTCTGAATTTTCAATAATTAAAAGCACAGTGCATGCAATTACAACACAACTTCTGATTATATTGCATGCATCCCAATCTTATACTCCTACATGGAATCATGGAATCATTCCTACTATCTCTGAAATTTTATCCCAAATCCAGCCTCCTTCGAATATATATATTTATCTAAAATTTTTTAAAAAAGACACTTCTTATGTCAGTTTGGCAAGGCAATTATCTACATTACTTACTATAACCCTCTGCAAGTGCTCCTTAGTATATAATTGGGTGTTACAAGTTCATCTGTTTCAGTCCAGCTATTCCTTTACTATTGCTCAAAGAATCTTCGCTTAGAGAGAATTATTTTGACGAAACCAGCCATCATCTATAAACACTGTAATACTATAGTTATACTACATCTTGATGAGTTAAGGTCCAACATAAGGACTGCATATCCATTGAACAAAGTTATTACAACTTAATTATTATGAGTTTAGGGTAAATTATGACCAAAAACGGTAGATGGGAATTTACGCCTTATTCTCTGATATTGTATAGCTGGAGTTTTAATTATATATATAGTTTGGATCGAGAATTTCAGTTCTTTGTAAAATAATAATAATAACAATAATAAATTACCTGCTAATGTGTATCGAGTTAAGAATAATAATAATTATTATTATTATGGAGATTCATAGGAAATATATATATATAAAGATCCGTGACCACGAGGACTAATCATCTTCCTGGAATCATTCTTTAAAATATACTTTACAAATATTGATCACTATAGAGAAGAGTTGTTATGAGATACCCAGATATGATAAGTTGACCATAGTAGAGGTCAAGAAAGGATGGTGGTGAATCAATGATGTCAACCAATAATGCCGTTTACGGTGACCTTTGCACCTGACCGTGCGAGGGCGCGGTGACCCTCACCTGGGCAGGAGATAGGAAGCCCAGTTAGGGCAGCGGCCGCTTAATGCGCGGGTCTAGGATCCCAGTCCTTCTTCGATTTTTACGCGAGCTCGCAGTGTTTTAACGCCTCGTTGGGATCCCGACTTTAGACCATTCCGCTGACCCTGTCTTTTAGGATACCCAGGTGGGGGATCCTTGGTTTTCAGTTTTACGTACGAGCTCGTTCGCCTGTACTAGTCAGGCAGGTTTCTAGAGCGAGTTTTCTAGGGAGTCTCTCTAACCCGTCTCAGTGGCGTAGTTTGGGAGTAGACCTATCCCTCTATTGGACCGCGCTTCCAATTAGAGGGCGAGACGGAAGAGCCATTTGTAAGTTTCTTCACCGCTTGAGTTTACTTCGCCAACAGACTTGACGATTCTATATCTAGATCATCCATATCTACATCTACAACATCTGGAGTTATATCTAAAACATTGAAGTTAAGAATTAGAGAAGTTACGATCAAAAGTTGGGATTAGTAGGAAATGACTTTTCTCTCCATCTAAGAATTTAATTAAATTAAGAGATCTTTCCAATCTTGACTTTTCCATTTTCACTCACCAACGTGATCTCTGAATAAAATGATATATGTGCTTACACTCATACACTCATGAATACTCAACTACTATATAAATATGTCACGTGTGGGAAATGTTGGGTTTTGGGACAAACATTTGAAACGCTTACAAATAGCCTGAAAAACCTTTTTTCTTACGCAAGTAGATGTAAACTTTACTTTCCACCTTTCTACTTGCTTGCTTTTGCACATATTAAATGTCTAGTTATTTTTATAAGTTTTTGGGAGGTACCAGCAATGGCTGACGCCTCTTCTTTCCTAACGTGTTTGGCAGGCAAGCAACCTGCAGTTTAGTAGCAGCTCAGTAGCTATACATGCTTCCTGGAGACAGAGTATACACTAGACGGTATGAAGTATTTGTCTCAGTTTTTGTTCAAATGGTGATGTAAATGCTATCTCTTTTGTATCACACTTGGGATATATGTTGTAAAATGGAAGATCCTTGTACATGTTATAAATTGATATGAATGTTAATGAAAAGAAATTTTGGTGCTATGTGTCTCTTTTACTTTGTGGTTATGTGTTGGAATTGAATGTCATAAATGCGCGAAAAATTTTCCCTGCTTTTCTGTAACTTCATGCGATTTCATGTGAATAATAGTGCGAGTGTGTGATTAACGGGTACCCTGATCCTAAGAGGGGTTTACATCTTCTCTCCCAACACAGACGAGGGCATGCGGTTTACCAAATAGCATGCAGTGAGGACAGCATTGCCCCAGTAAGCGTAAGGAGCGCGACTATATATCAACGAGGCTTTGATCACATCAAGTAAGTGACGGTGTTTACGCTCGGCAACACTGTTCTGCTGGGAAGTATAAGCACATGATGTCGGGTGAACAATGCCAAAAGATCTAAGAATAAATCCGTAAAGTGTAGAACTCTAAGGTATTATCAGAACGAAGGTATCTGACTTTTGCAGAAAAAATATTCTTTATCTCATTAATAAAATATTTGATCACAGATCCAACCTCAAACTTATTCTTCATAAAAAGACCCAGGAAAGCCTAGAAATATCATCAACATCAACTAGATAAAAATGGCGTCCCTGGTGATCAGGAACACGACTCGAATCCCAAATGTCTAAATGTAAGAGCTCAAAAAGCTAAGAACTGCTTCGACTCTGACGAGATGGCAAGGAGGAACGGTGATGCTTCCCAAGCTGACATACCTCACACTGGAAGGAGGATCTCGTAGAGATCTGGGGGAAAACACGACACAGCTTCTGCAGATGAAGGTGGCCAAAACGAAAGTGCCACATATATGGTGAGACTGGTTTAGTGGGTATAGTAGAAACGACAGCATGAGGATGTTGGACCAGTCTGTAAAGCCCCCGCTACTCACGACCAAATCCAATCACCCAGCTCGTGAGTATGTCCTGAAACACAAGAGATGAAGGGTCAAAAATGGCACGACAATGTGGATCCTTAGTAATCTGACTAATGGAAAGTAAATTCATCTGAAAGTTAGGAGCATATAAAATATTTTGAAGGCGCATGAACGACGTCAACTGCACCTCCCCCTATCATCTAACACGTAAGTGGTCGTCATTGGTAATGACAACCCATCTACCCGGTGGTATGGTTCTATAGGACCTCAGTTGCGCTCTATCTCCACACATATGGTGGGAAGCACCAGAGTCCATAATCCACTCGGTCATATCAGCACCAGTACTACCAGTAAAAGCATAAGCGATACATGAGGAGCTCGAAGAGGCTTTGGCTGTAGCTACGGTATCTGTAGTGGTGGCTCCTGCAATAGGAGTTACGATCTCTCGAATACGAGATACAATATCACCTAAGCGAGGATCAGCCTGGGAAGCAAGGGTATCTGAATGTTCAATATGCTCTGCCACGCGACCATAAGCGGGATATCCATGCTTCTGGTATTATGTATCCTCTGCATGTCATGTTCGACAACAGAAGGTGCAAGGGCCACACAGACGTCCCCTGCCTATGCCACGAGGGGTGCATCCTCTAGATTTGGCCATCCCTCCTCGGTCACAAGAAGCGGCCATAGCTAAAGAGGGCGGAGAAGTGACCGTAGAAGGCATGAGAATCCTGCTAAGACGGATAAAGGCCTCCTCCATGGGAGGTATGGTAGCTCTAGTGAGAAGTTGCGTACACGCTGCATCATACTCTGTATCAAGACCGACCATGAAAACTTTAACTATTGTGGAGTTTCTATAAGACTTCTGGTGCTCTAGAGATGTCGTAATAGGCATATAGCTATGAAGCTTCTCGAACATGCCACGGAATGAAGAGTAGTACACGTGCAGAGGACGATCATTCTGCTTGGCCTTGTAGATATCAAACTGTAGCTGAAGAATCTTGGCCTCATTCTTTGCTTGAGCATAGGTGGAAGCTAAATTGTCTTACATCGGCTTGGGGGTGGGCTAGTTTAGAATATCATTGGCTATCTATGTGGTGAGGGTCCCACATAGACCAACACGCGCATACACATCATCTTACTTCCGAGAAGCATTTGCCCCAATCTTCTCCGTTGGCTCTGGATCTGTCAGGATGTGCTCCTTGTTGTTGCACTGCATGAGGGTGAGAAACTGCAAGGACCACAATTCATAGTTGGTCCCATCCATATTAGCGATGGGAGTTGGGCCTTTGAAGGCCCCTGATGAAAAAATGTCACCCTTGTTCTCTAACATGATGGCAAAACGGCCAAACATGGAACTCAATCGGGAAGTAGACCGATATGAACGAGTCTACATGAACATACGGAGGATTGGTTGTACGTGTAGACTTATACAACCATCCTCATCAATCTTCGTTGCTCGTTAGGACCGGAAAATATTATTTATATATCTGAAATCACATTTTCCGATCAAAATCAGACGAATTCAGACTACAGATCGAACATTAGAGGTGCACGGAGGTGCACGGGAGGGCCAAAGCGGCCTGGGAGGACCGGGACGACGGCCGACGGTGTCCTGGGCGACCTGAGCTACGGTCGACGATGGCCTAGGCAGCCTGGGAAGATTAGGTTGCGGCTGACGGTGGCCTGGGCGGCCTGGGAAGGTCGAGTGGTGACCTGTGAAGGCTAGGCGGCGGCCTGGAGGGCCGGGGGGACCTGGATTGCGGCCTAAATGGCTGGCGAAGGGGAGGGGGAGAGCGGCCTGTGGACGGCAGGCGGTGGCCCGCAGGGGAGGCAGCGAGCACCGCCCAGGAGGGTAGGGTTAGGGTTTTTGTGGGATACGGGAACTCCGGTCTAGGATCGTCTTTCTGACACCATGTATAGGGAAAAGGATGAATTGATTAATGAGAGACCCTAGGGTTCTCTTATATAGGAGAAGAACCTATTGGACAGATTACAAGAAGACAAAAGAAATAGAAAATAACAAAAAAATAAGAAAGATAACCAATATCTCAACAAGAGCTAACAGAAATAACAAAAAAAAAGATTTAACAATCACCATTTATTGGTATGTATGCAAAGCATACCAATATTTAGTGGCTAGATAAATAAATTAAGCATTTACATTCATTGATATAGTGGTATACCAAAGGACTTGCATCTTTGTCGGGAACAATACTGAAGAGGTGTGTTCGTGATCTTCTTTCATTGCGGGTGTGTTCATGATCTTTGGGCTGACCTTGGTTGGCTCAATACTGTGACATGTGCTTCATTCTGCGAGAGCTTGGTGACCTCTACGGGCAGGGCTAGGAGGGAACTCATGAATCCGATTGCGCGCTTGTGGAGCATTTGGCTGGGGAGGAATGAGGCCCTCTTTGCGGGACAGCGTTTCTACAAGGAAAATATCTCGATCCTTGCTACGCGTCTTGTGCTTGATTGGTCTCCTGGGTAGGCCAGGATTCGGTTCTTGTGGGGGGTGTTGTTCTCGGATGCCCCCTCGGGTGTTATTGTTGGTTTGAACTTTTCTTTTCTTCTGTAAAAACTCTTTACGCTTTCTTTTTAATAGATTGGGTTGAACACCATCGAGTGTTTCCCCATTTTTTTTAGCGTCAAAAAAAACAATACTGAAGAGGTACAGGTATTATTGTCAAAAAGTATCAATGCATGGAATAATCTATAAACTATAAATATATTGAAAGAATATCACTACAGGGTTTTCATGTATTGGAGCATTTTGACAACCAGATTGACAACCAATATAGAACAAGGTTTTAAGTGATGATAAAGGGCATTATCACCGGCATGCCAACAAAATCCCATGATCGTGTCAAAATTGATGTTACATTTGGGGTTTAAGGGAAGCTAATAGAAGGCATGTAACTTTATTATATTTGAAGTTGTTATATTGACACAGTGCATTAAAAAATCATATATTAAAAATACATCCTAATAAATTATTGCATTATTTAACTAGAAAAGAAAACTAAAAGAAGTAGAAGAACTTTTCTGAAAGGAAAAAAGGTGGGTCCCAAGTTGGGACCCACCACGTGCCTTCCATTAAAATTTGGGATATTTACCCAGCAGACCCTGAAATCTTTGTAAATTACCTCTACGACCTTTGAAACATCGTAATTCCTCCCACGACCCCGTAATCTTGTTAACCCTTACTCTACAGACCCTGCGGTTAGGCCCCGTCAATTTACCCGTTAAAATTAACCAGATTCCGTTAGGATCCTTTATATTATACCCATTCTGTTTAATAAATTTACAATCAGTGCCCTCCCCCCTCTTCATCCCCCGGCGATGTTGCTCCCCCTCTCCCCGCATCCTCGGTGTTGCTTCCTGCCCCTTCCTCCCCTCCCTCGCTTCATCGACGATGGAGCCCCCATCCCCTCTCCTCACCGACGATGGAGCCCCCCATCCTCCCGTGCTGGTGCTTCGCCCTCCCTTCCCCTTCCCCAATGGAGTCCCTCCGCCGACGATGGAGCCTTCCTCCCCTTCCCAGCCGGTCGCCGCATCTCCCCCGCGCTGTGACCAACTAGAGCATCTGGTCCGATCCACATACGCACCTCTGATTTTCACATTCATCTGCATTCCAAGTTAAATTTCTGCCTTCACCTTTTTCTCCCTCCGATTCTCCTTCTATTTCTGATTTCCAGTCGATTTCCCTCCTTTTCTCCTTCCGTTCTGTTATCTCTATCTCATCCCCTATTCTCTCTGAAATTGATTCAAAATAATCATCACCATTTCACCGCATTCGTTCTATTCATGTCCATTTCTCATTCCGATCTATCCCCCTCCGGTGAACACGCACCAGAGGGCCGGTTCCTTCCTCCACCGTTAGCTCCACCATTCACTGCTTGTTTCGGCCGAGAATTCGTACCTCGAGCATTGCTTGATCATGTAGGTTCCTTGCATTCGGAGTATTGGACGTAACCACATCTGGAGGTTGAAAACAAAGAGCATCTCCTGCCGCAACAGAATTTATCGAAGCACCTGGATCCGAACTCGATATTCATCTGGAATACGAGACATCTGATCAGAGACCATCCGATTGAGTTCCGCTGCACATGAACCCCATGTCGATCGTCACCGCCGAGACATCCCCTCCCCTCGGTGGTACGTGCAAGTGAGAGCTTTGCCGAGCAGGCAAGCCGCGTGGTTCCCAACTGCGGCCCGGACGAGCCACGGCCCCCTGACGATACGGTTCACGAGCTTGAAGCGAGAGAGAAGGAGGGGGAGAGAAGAAGAAAGGAGGGCCCTTGGATTTGCTAGGGTTAGATTAACTCAACTTAAACCCAAACAAGTTAACTTAAAAAATCTCAAATTAACGGTAGGGTCTATAGGGTAAGACGGAGCAAGATTACGGGGTCTAGGGAGGAATATCGATGTTTCAAAGGTCGTAGAGGTAATTTTGAAAGATTTCAGGGTTCGCTGGGTAAATATCCCTTAAAATTATGAAACAAGGCTACATATGGTTGTCCATAACTGGTGCAAACCCTGCTCTGCTCAAGTACGTTTCGTATTAGAAGGACCAACGGCAAAATATACATTCATTTCTAGCAACCATAAGGCTCATATGTGGGCAAACAACGTCGAAGAATCCTCCTACGAGTTCCCGCAATAAGCTCTGATCGAGGTCTTGTTAGTTTGAAGCCAATGGACGCCACCTTGCTCCCAAAATCTCTCAGAATGTACACACCCAAAGGAGAGATGCTCTATGTCCTCCATATTATCACTACATCTCGAGTAAACTACATCTCCAATCCTATGAAGCTTGTCCCTCTACTCCAACGTGAAGAGTCGATGATGCTTGAGAAGCCTAAAAAACACCTTGATCTGGTGTAGAATCCTTGCCTTCTAAAGCAGTCTGTAGTCCTCCCTCGAATTGTCATGTATCGCCTCCTAAAATGCCGCAAAGGTTTTGCATGCTTTCTTGATGGAAAAGTGGTCACCCGACCATATCTAATGATTCGTCCCCGTCGATAGGGCCCTCCATATCCGCCAGCTCATTAGTCATTCGGAGAAAATCGTCCAGCCTCTATTCTGAAAATTATGCCACAAAAGAGGGGGCCCAAGTGCCTTGCGACCGTGCACGTCTCACAGTAATAGAACGATCGCTTGCCAGCGTAAAAAGTCAGGGGTAACTCTCGACACGGGTGCCCGCACCAGTCCAATAATCTAGCCAGAAATGAAAGGTCCTGTCACCACCTAACACAGATGACAACAATTGTATCATGCCAAGCATCACTTTGGAGATACCTTGCCAAAGTGGTGAAGGCGATTATGTCCACGAGGCCACTAAAGGAACTCCAATCCTGTACTCGACACAACTTGACAAACCATATCACCACTCCTCCCCTGCAAACAGACAATCCATTTCGCTAAAAAAGCCTTATTCGTCAGCTCCAAGCAAAGAACCCCAAGTCCCATGTCCCTCTTACGCATGGTAATCGTCTCCCATGCAACGAGATAGAAACCATTCTTTCCTTGTTTAGAGTTAACCCATAGAAAAATACCTTATCACAGACTCGATCCGTGTATGCAGGCCTATTGGGAGTAGCCATGTGGAACAACAAAAAATAGGAATGGTCGAGAGAACATTCTTTAGAAGAACCAATTTTCCACCCCTAGATTGATTAAATGCCTTCCAACCAGAGAGTTTCCTCTATAACTTATCCATCACAAGTAGCCCATCAACAGCACGAAGCCTGCCACCGACCAAAGGGAGTCCCAAGCATGTAATTGGGAGAGCGGAAACCAGGCAACCCAATGTCAAAGCAGCCTCCCACATGTATGTCCGCGATAAGCCAAAAGAGAAGAAAATTGATTTTTCTCTATTTATGTGCAGCCTCGAAATATCACCAAAGATGTCCAAAATGCAAGACGCCTACCTTGCTTATTCCGCATCGCCTTCAATAAATACAATGATGTCATCTGCTGCAATATAAGGATAGATGTTTTCCCTCATCAGTACATTGGGCATAAACCTCCATCAAAAGCCACCCTCATCATGGTCATCAAAGCATCTACTACCAAAACAAAAATAAGGGAGCTAGAAGGCGGCCCTGCCTAAACTCGCTTTGCGACTGGAAGAAACCACCTTCAAATCGGCAATTCACTGACTAAGAATAAGACGCAGTTGTTATGCATCTTTCCATCCATGCAATCCAAACTTCATAGGAAGCCTCTTCGCTGCATTTAAGGCCCAGATTAAGCGGTTTTCTCTCATCTTATCCTCTATTGGAACGACACCAACTTTCCTTCTACTCACATCATTCCGAATCCGATCATTTCGTGTATGACCATACATCTACCTTAGCATTTTCATTTCTTCTACTGTTATTCTCTGCACATATCTACGGTTCACAGGCCAACATTCAGATACACCAATTGCATGAAAAAGATGGAAACACCAGTTTCCAAACAGAAAAACAAATGTATGTTTAGTGTTCATGGCATCCATTACAAACAATACCCAGTTTTACTGGATTCTTGCAAGCACAACAAAGATGATAGTGTTAAAATCATGTAGAGATATTTCTATATTCTATGTACTTTTTCTGGTATTTTTATTTTCTTATTTCCATCTTATGTAATTTACCCATAGACCTTCTCTATATAAGAGAGCCTAGGATTCTCTGGAATATAACAACGAATCATTTTCTTCCAACATGGTATCAAGGCCAACACCCTAGCCGCCCACCACCTTCTCTTGTCGCCGCCCCTCTCTCCTCCTCCCGTCAATGCCGACCCCCCCCCCTTCCCACCGCTGGCCCCCCTCCCCTCCCTCCTCTTTCCGTCGCCAGCCCCAACCCCCTCCTCCCGTTGCTGGCCCCAACCCCCCTCTTTCCGCCGTCGGCCCCTCCTCTCTTCCCGTCGCCGCCAGCTATGGGTTTGAGTGCATAAGTCTACATGTGCACTCAAATCCCATGATGTTTGTGTAGACATTCGTTCCTTGGTCTACAAACCCTAGTTCCATACCTCCAGCGGAATGTCAGAAAACAAGGTCGATATGCCCTCCATAGACACTTTCAAAAGTCCAGCACCCATTGTCAAGATGGATGGGATGAACTATGAGCTCTAGGCAATCCAGTTCATGAGTCTCATGAAGTCGAATGGTAAAAAGCACATTCCTACCGAAGATGAGCCGACAGAGAAAACTGGGGTTTATGCCTCCTGGGAGGCTGATGATTCGTATGCTAAAGTCTGGCTTTTAGGTACACTGACGATGGAGATTGCTAATGATGTACTCCATCAGCTCACCGCTGAGGCGATGTGGGACATACTTGCAGCAACATACTCGCATGTGCGAAATGAGACCAAGATCTTTCAACTTCAGCATGACATATTTATCGTCAAGCAGAACGGACGGCATCTTCACTCCTTGTATACATCCTTGCGAGGGATGTTTGAGAAGCTCTACAGCATCATTCCTCTTACGGAGACTCCCGAGCAGCAGAAGACCTTTCGGAATGCTACCATGGTGGGGGTCTTACTTGCAATACTTGACCCTGAATATGATGTTGCTCGCTCGCAGATTCTTGCAGGTGCTACTATTCCTCCAATGGAGGAAGTTTTTTTTTAGGCTCAAAAAAGGGGGATACACTCGTTGGTGTTCGCCCC
Source organism: Ottelia alismoides (assembly GCA_037367405.1). Taxonomy (NCBI): domain Eukaryota; kingdom Viridiplantae; phylum Streptophyta; class Magnoliopsida; order Alismatales; family Hydrocharitaceae; genus Ottelia; species Ottelia alismoides. The sequence continues at coordinate 121,649 of JAZKJV010007611.1, read as the reverse complement.
AGCATTATATATATATATATATAGAAAAAAGAAAATAAGGAAAAATACTTACATCGTCAAGGATGGAGGGGAGGAGTTAGAAACCCTACGCAAAAACAACAAGAACCCGGGTTTAAAGAAGAGACAAGCCTACAGCAATAAGGCCCAAAACCCTACCAAATACACCAGTCGGTTATAAATCGAGCGCACAAGATAAGTATGTTTTCACGATAGAAACGCTGCCCAGAGAAAATAGCTTCGTTTCTGCCAAGCCAAATACACCACAGACGTGCGACGGAAGCCAGGAGGTCCCGCCTATCCATGTTCCTGTTGGACCAAAGAAGCTCGCAGAAAGCGGAGAGGTTGTCCGCTCTCGCCCAAGGCATATCGTCCCAAATACCCGACACCGCTTGGCAGCCGAAGAAGAGGTGGTCAATCGTTTCGTCCTCTGCATTACAAAGGGAGCAAGAAGGACTGAAGTTTGGAAAAATTGTAGCACAACGATCACGAGTCAACAGCCTCCGTCTGCGAAGTAGCCAAAGGAAGATGCCGATGCGCTCCGGCAAGCGCAAGCCCCAAAAGAATCGACAATCACGCACAAGAAGAGAGGAAGCAGGAGGTGGAGGAAGGACCAGAGCCCGGTAAGCCTTCCTAGTTGAAAAAGATCCGTCCTTCCAACGCCAATGATCCATCTGCAAATTTGGCGTAGCAACAACACTAAGTGCCACCATCATGGAGACGAAGTCCTCCACCCGTTGCTCGGAGAAGTTCGCAGAGAAGCATGAGCACCAACACCCATCCACCCAATAATCAGCCACAGTCGCATTCTTATTTGACGCAAGCGCGAACAATCGTGGAAAACGCACCTGTAGAGGACCACCACCCAACCAATCATCCAACCAAAATTTGAAAGAGTCCCCCGTCCCCAACATCGGGATGAAAAGCGCAGCATTCCTTGCCAGTGCGGCCATCATGCAGCGCCAGAACGGCGAAGAACGAAATCTCAGATCCCCCCGCTGCAGGCCGAACCAGTCGTTGCCCAAGAACATCCTGAGTACATTGATAAAGAAGTTATCTTCCGTCCCCCAAATTCTACTCACCCATTTGAGTAATAGAGCGTCGTTAACCACATCCAATCTCCGCACACCAAGTCCACCAAAACGCTTAGGCATAGACACATCATCCAAAGCAACCAGATGCATGCCCCTACCATCCCCCCCCTTCCGACTCCACAAGAACCGCCGCATACATCGCTCGATCCTCAATCGAACCCCCGCAGGCATTCTACGAACGGAAAGGAAGTATAAAGGGATAGACGATAGGACCGATTTGAGAAGAATAAGCCACCCTCCTCGGGAAAGCAAAGCCGCCCGCCACCCAGCAAGGCGCGTTTCCACATGCTCAATAATAAGACGCCAATCCCGGGCTCTGGCCCGCCCCACCGATAAAGGTAAACCAAGATATGCAATCGGAAGCTCACCAGGAGAAGAGCCAAGCAGCCGACCGCACTCCTCCGCCTCCGCAGGCGACATGCCGAAGGGCACCACGTTGGATTTGGAGGCGTTAATCGATAGGCCCGATAATTCACAGAAAAGGGCAAGCGTGGTGGCCATACCGGAGACCTCCGCAGAACCACCCTCGATAAAGCATATAGTATCGTCCGCAAACTGGATCAAGGGCACAGAGAGGTCCCCCTTACGGAATCCATTCGACAGCCCAGCGTCAACAACGCAGTTCACCATGCGCGTAAGAACATCCGAGGCCAACACGAAGAGGAGTGGTGCAAGAGGACAGCCCTGCCGCACCCCTCTTCTAGGTTGGAAAGAACCACCAAACGGCCTGCCATTGATCATCACAGAAATGGAAGCAGTGGTGAAGCATCTACGCATCCATGAGATCCACAAGCTTGAGAAACCGCGCCTTCGCAAAACGGACCAAAGGAACCGCCAATCGAGGCAGTCATATGCCTTAGCAAAATCAATCTTCCATAGTACCCCCTTCTTGTTTTCCTTTTTCCACTCAGCGACCACTTCGGAGGCAACGACAATGCAATCCGCTATCTGCCTCCCCTTAATGAACGCGCCCTGAACCGGAGAAATGAGAGTGTCCAACACCCGAGCCAAACGGGTGGCTAAGATTTTAGCCACGATAAGGTAGATGCCATTGGAGACGGAAATTGGCCGGTAATCCTCGATGCGTTGCGCCGGCGTTTTCTTAGGGATCATAACAATATTAGCCCGATTAAGGCGATCAAAACCGAGGTTGCCCACACAAAAATCGGAAATGACGTCCATGACGTCGCCAGCCACGATCTCCCAGAAGTCACGATAGAAAGCAACGGAGAATCCATCAGGGCCCGGAGAGGAGTCATGGTTTAAGGCCTATACAGCCGCTTTAGTCTCTTCCAAGGAAATGGGGCGAATAAGAAACGCAGAGTCAGTCTCCGAGATAGAAGAAGCTCCAATGCCCAGCCAGCGCCACCTACGCGGAGAAGAAGACGATGAGAAACGCCTGAGGTGATCCACAATGGCGCTCCCCATCTCCCTTTCCCCAGAGATCTGAACATCATTGACGGAGAGTCCCCGTATCATGTTGAAACGCTTTCTATTGCTCGCCACACGGTGAAAGAATGCGGAGTTCGCGTCGCCCTCTTTCAGCCATTTTAACCGCGAGCGCTGCCGCCATTCACAGGTTCTTTTCTTGTCCTCAACCTGCACCCGAGCTTGAGCGGAATCGCGCTCCCGAATTTCATCATGCGAAAGGTCCCGCTCATTTTCCAACGAGTCAAGTTGCAAAATAATTTCCTCCGCCTCCGCGCGCACAGCAATACGCAACAACCTAGAATTCCTCTTGAACGCCGCAAGCACCCTCCGTAACGAAGCAAGCTTTTGATCAAGTTTGTGGGCCGCGGAGCCCGAGACGGGAACAAGAGCCCAATGGTCCTGTACGACCTGCTTGAAATTTGGTTCCAACAACCAACATTTCTCGTATCTAAAAAGTCCCTTAGGTCGAAGACCCTCGCCAGAGTCCCATATGATGGGAGAGTGGTCCGAAAAGGATCCGGGACGAGAACAAACAGAACAAAGGGGAAAAGATTCCAACAACTTCCCATTAGCCAAAAATCGATCAATTCTGGAGCGAGATGAATTGTTCCGCCACGTGTAAGTGATATCGTTAGGGACCAAGCTATCCAGCGCAAGATCATGAAGAGTATCAATAAAATCCAAGTAGCCCGGAGCTTGCCCACCCCTGCCGCGAGGCCGATCTGAAGAATGAATGGTTACGTTGAAATTTCCTCCCAAGAGCCAGGGAAGGCCCCCAAATAAAGTAGCCGTGCTACGAATCTCCTCCCATAATTCCTTTCTCAAGATATGACATGTTTTTTTTGAGGCTCCAAGATATGACATGTTGAGGCGTAAATACAAGAGAAAACCATCGACTCAGTGGAATCGGCTCGGTTCATAACGACTGAGATCATATGTTTGCCCACAAGCATCGAACTAAAAGAGAACATTTGAGATCTCCAGGCTAACAAAAAGCCCCCCGCTGAGCCCAACGCATCGACCGCGCGAAATTCATCGAAAGCACCAGTGCCACAAGAGCGCCACATGATATCATCGATACCTCGCATCTTAGTTTCTTGGATGAGAGCATGGTTGCAAAAGTCGGTAGTCAGTACTCGGTCGGTCGGGTCACTGACTAAGGATTAATCAACAGTCGGGTGACTAATCGAATTTAGTCGGACTTTAATCGGTTTTGAATTTTATGATTATTTTAAACATATAACTCATTTTTATACATATATATACATGGGTTTTGTACATTTTTATACTATCATAAAAAAATAAAAGAAGTAATTGAATCTAAATAAACCATTAAGCATATTGTAATAAGTTTGCTGATGAAAAACAACAAAATATGGTATCTCTAAGCAAAAATTTGACGACTAGTGTGCCTAGTCGGAATTAGTCGATACTCAGTCGGCCACCCCACTGACTAGACTAGTCGGACCTAATAGTCGGGACAGTCGGGTGACTTCTACAACAATGGATGAGAGCAATGTCACAACACCATTCAGAGAGCCGCGAACCCAAGGATCGACGTTTGACCGAATCCCCAAGGCCTCTGACATTCCATGAGAGAACCTTCATTAAAAACCTCCGTCGCTTCCCCTAAGGCCACATAGGCCCGCAGCATCCGCCACCGCATCCCGCAAAGTCGCACAAGATTAAGTCACCACAGGGGCCTGCCTGGAAGAAGTGCGCCTCCCGTAAGTCCTCCCAAATCGTCTGGAAGACGGGTCATCCTCGTCGCAGGAGAGCTGGACTTCCGAGTGAAAATGGGAAGAAGAGAAGTCGCCATGCAGATCCGAGGAGGCCCGCACCGGGTTCCTAGGAGTAGCCAAGAGCAAAGACACCCGTTCTGGGTCAACATCAACACGCAATTCCTCGATGTGGATTCGGGGCAAAACCGTAGCAGATACGGGAGAGAAAGCCCGAACATTCGGGTGAGAGGCCCGCGGCCAAGATCCGAACATGACGGGTCCGCCAACCCTCATGTGCTGAAGATCCGCAGAGGGACCCGAAAAGCCAACAAACAAGGCGGGAGCCGACCCGACCTGACGAGAGAGAAAAGCAGAATCGACCTCGGGCACCCCTAAGTCAGAGAAACCAAGAGTTGCAGGCGGTTGGCACGGGGACCGAAAGGGCGCCTCGAAGGTTCCATCCACGTCCGCCAGGAGCAGAGACGCTTCGGAATAATCAGCAGCACGCTCCACGTGGCAGGGCAGAGGCGAAGCGTCGCGCTCTGACCCCGAGGCAAACCGACCGCTCGCCAGCGCGGAGGCAACCCGACCGTCCGCCAGCCCCACCCGGTCCAAAGCAGCCGCCGGCGAAGGGACCAAGATGGAGAGCTCGAGCTTGAAGCACCATCGCCCAATCTTAAGGGAGCCGAAGAAAGTCTTGCCAGGCGCATCAGAGAGAAGAGCCGAGCTACATTCGAAAAGAACCCTGGTTATCTTCCAATCAGCCTCCGGAGCAAGCCCGTCGTCGATGACCGCCAAGATCCCCCCCCCCACCGGCGAAAAGCCTTGGAGAGGTAGGGAACAGTCCGCGAAAGAAAAGGAACGCCACGAATAGCCGCCACGCAGACCTCGGTGGCTTGAGAGGCGCCATCCGCCACTCGAGTCATCCTCCAGACAACGTCGTCGGTAGAGCCAGCGCACAGCAGCCTATCCCGTTGCTCCGGGGACAGGCCACGCACACAGCAATGAGAAGAGTCCAACAAGAAGAGGTCCCCAATGAAGAGTGGTCCCAGAAGAGTTACAACATGCGCACTAACCACCGCCCAGTCGACATTGCACCGCCGTGCTACCCCAATAGCCACCAAGCGTCTTCCCACGTCCAAAACCTCCTTCCCGTGCAGCGACGTCGCATGCAGAACCTCCCCATGCACATTCGCACGTAGCAAGACCTCCTCCAAGGTCGTACCATCCTTCACAGCCGCCAACCCAGCCGAAACACGACTTGCACTGACAGTCGCACCACCACCCAGCAGCTCTTCGCCATTGCCATCAGAGGAGTGATGAAGCGACTCCGCACCTTTCCCCAGAAAAAATATTCTTTATCTCATTAATAAAATATTTGATCACAGATCCAACCTCAAACTTATTCTTCATAAAAAGACCCAGGAAAGCCTAGAAATATCATCAACATCAACTAGATAAAAATGGCGTCCCTGGTGATCAGGAACACGACTCGAATCCCAAATGTCTAAATGTAAGAGCTCAAAAAGCTAAGAACTGCTTCGACTCTGACGAGATGGCAAGGAGGAACGGTGATGCTTCCCAAGCTGACATACCTCACACTGGAAGGAGGATCTCGTAGAGATCTGAGGGAAAACACGACACAGCTTCTGCAGATGAAGGTGGCCAAAACGAAAGTGCCACATATATGGTGAGACTGGTTTAGTGGGTATAGTAGAAATGACAGCATGAGGATGTTGGACCAGTCTGTAAAGCCCCCGCTGCTCACGACCAAATCCAATCACCCAGCTCGTGAGTATGTCCTGAAACACAAGAGATGAAGGGTCAAAAATGGCACGACAATGTGGATCCTTAGTAATCTGACTAATGGAAAGTAAATTCATCTGAAAGTTAGGAGCATATAAAATATTTTGAAGGCGCATGAACGACGTCAACTGCACCTCCCCCTATCATCTAACACGTAAGTGGTCGTCATTGGTAATGACAACCCATCTACCCGGTGGTATGGTTCTATAGGACCTCAGTTGCGCTCTATCTCCACACATATGGTGGGAAGCACCAGAGTCCATAATCCACTCGGTCATATCAGCACCAGTACTACCAGTAAAAGCATAAGCGATACATGAGGAGCTCGAAGAGGCTTTGGCTGTAGCTACGGTATCTGTAGTGGTGGCTCCTGCAATAGGAGTTACGATCTCTCGAATACGAGATACAATATCACCTAAGCGAGGATCAGCCTGGGAAGCAAGGGTATCTGAATGTTCAATATGCTCTGCCACGCGACCATAAGCGGGATATCCATGCTTCTGGTATTATGTATCCTCTGCATGTCCTGTTCGACAACAGAAGGTGCAAGGGCCACACAGACGTCCCCTGCCTATGCCACGAGGGGTGCATCCTCTAGATTTGGCCATCCCTCCTCGGTCACAAGAAGCGGCCATAACTAAAGAGGGCGGAGAAGTGACCGTAGAAGGCATGAGAATCCGGCTAAGACGGATAAAGGCCTCCTCCATGGGAGGTATGGTAGCTCTAGTGAGAAGTTGCGTACACGCTGCATCATACTCTATATCAAGACCGACCATGAAAACATTAACTATTGTGGAGTTTCTATAAGACTTCTGGTGCTCTAGAGATGTCGTAATAGGCATATAGCTATGAAGCTTCTCGAACATGCCACGGAATGAAGAGTAGTACACGTGCAGAGGACGATCATTCTGCTTGGCCTTGTAGATATCAAACTGTAGCTGAAGAATCTTGGCCTCATTCTTTGCTTGAGCATAGGTGGAAGCTAAATTGTCTTACATCGGCTTGGGGGTGGGCTAGTTTAGAATATCATTGGCTATCTATGTGGTGAGGGTCCCACATAGACCAACACGCGCATACACATCATCTTACTTCCGAGAAGCATTTGCCCCAATCTTCTCCGTTGGCTCTGGATCTGTCAGGATGTGCTCCTTGTTGTTGCACTGCATGAGGGTGAGAAACTGCAAGGACCACAATTCATAGTTGGTCCCATCCATATTAGCGATGGGAGCTGGGCCTTTGAAGGCCCCTGATGAAAAAATGTCACCCTTGTTCTCTAACATGATGGCAAAACGGCCAAACATGGAACTCAATCGGGAAGTAGACCGATATGAACGAGTCTACATGAACATACGGAGGATTGGTTGTACGTGTAGACTTATACAACCATCCTCATCAATCTTCGTTGCTCGTTAGGACCGTAAAATATTATTTATATATCTGAAATCACATTTTCCGATCAAAATCAGACGAATTCAGACTACAGATCGAACATTAGAGGTGCACGGAGGTGCACGGGAGGGCCAAAGCGGCCTGGGACGACCGGGACGACGGCCGACGGTGTCCTGGGCGACCTGAGCTACGGTCGACGATGGCCTAGGCAGCCTGGGAAGATTAGGTTGCGGCTGACGGTGGCCTGGGCGGCCTGGGAAGGTCGAGTGGTGACCTGTGAAGGCTAGGCGGCGCCCTGGGAAGGTCGAGTGGTGACCTGTGAAGGCTAGGCGGCGGCCTGGAGGGCCGGGGGGACCTGGATTGCGGCCTAAATGGCTGGCGAAGGGGAGGGGGAGAGCGGCCTGTGGACGGCAGGCGGTGGCCCGCAGGGGAGGCAGCGAGCACCGCCCGGGAGGGTAGGGTTAGGGTTTTTGTGGGATACGGGAACTCCGGTCTAGGATCGTCTTTCTGACACCATGTATAGGGAAAAGGATGAATTGATTAATGAGAGACCCTAGGGTTCTCTTATATAGGAGAAGAACCTATTGGACAGATTACAAGAAGACAAAAGAAATAGAAAATAACAAAAAAATAAGAAAGATAACCAATATCTCAACAAGAGCTAACAGAAATAACAAAAAAAAAGATTTAACAATCACCATTTATTGGTATGTATGCAAAGCATACCAATATTTAGTGGCTAGATAAATAAATTAAGCATTTACATTCATTGATATAGTGGTATACCAAAGGACTTGCATCTTTGTCGGGAACAATACTGAAGAGGTGTGTTCGTGATCTTCTTTCATTGCGGGTGTGTTCGTGATCTTTGGGCTGACCTTGGCTGGCTCAATACTGTGACATGTGCTTCATTCTGCGAGAGCTTGGTGACCTCTACGGGCAGGGCTAGGAGGGAACTCATGAATCCGATTGCGCGCTTGTGGAGCATTTGGCTGGGGAGGAATGAGGCCCTCTTTGCGGGACAGCATTTCTACAAGGAAAATATCTCGATCCTTGCTACGCGTCTTGTGCTTGATTGGTCTCCTGGGTAGGCCAGGATTCGGTTCTTGTGGGGGGTGTTGTTCTCGGATGCCCCCTCGGGTGTTATTGTTGGTTTGAACTTTTCTTTTCTTCTGTAAAAACTCTTTACGCTTTCTTTTTAATAGATTGGGTTGAACACCATCGAGTGTATCCCCATTTTTTTTTAGCGTCAAAAAAAAACAATACTGAAGAGGTACAGGTATTATTGTCAAAAAGTATCAATGCATGGAATAATCTATAAACTATAAATATATTGAAAGAATATCACTACAGGGTTTTCATGTATTGGAGCATTTTGACAACCAGATTGACAACCAATATAGAACAAGGTTTTAAGTGATGATAAAGGGCATTATCACCGGCATGCCAACAAAATCCCATGATCGTGTCAAAATTGATGTTACATTTGGGGTTTAAGGGAAGCTAATAGAAGGCATGTAACTTTATTATATTTGAAGTTGTTATATTGACACAGTGCATTAAAAAATCATATATTAAAAATACATCCTAATAAATTATTGCATTATTTAACTAGAAAAGAAAACTAAAAGAAGTAGAAGAACTTTTCTGAAAGGAAAAAAGGTGGGTCTCAAGTTGGGACCCACCACGTGCCTTCCATTAAAATTTGGGATATTTACCCAGCAGACCCTGAAATCTTTGTAAATTACCTCTACGACCTTTGAAACATCGTAATTCCTCCCACGACCCCGTAATCTTGTTAACCCTTACTCTACAGACCCTGCGGTTAGGCCCCGTCAATTTACCCGTTAAAATTAACCAGATTCCGTTAGGATCCTTTATATTATACCCATTCTGTTTAATAAATTTACAATCAGTGCCATCCCCCCTCTTCATCCCCCGGCGATGCTGCTCCCCCTCTCCCCGCATCCTCGGTGCTGCTTCCTGCCCCTTCCTCCCCTCCCTCGCTTCATCGACGATGGAGCCCCCATCCCCCTCTCCTCACCGACGATGGAGCCCCCCATCCTCCCGTGCTGGTGCTTCGCCCTCCCTTCCCCTTCCCCAATGGAGTCCCTCCGCCGACAATGGAGCCTTCCTCCCCTTCCCAGCCGGTCGCCGCATCTCCCCCGCGCTGTGACCAACTAGAGCATCTGGTCCGATCCACATACGCACCTCTGATTTTCACATTCATCTGCATTCCAGGTTAAATTTCTGCCTTCACCTTTTTCTCCCTCCGATTCTCCTTCTATTTCTGATTTCCAGTCGATTTCCCTCCTTTTCTCCTTTCGTTCTGTTATCTCTATCTCATCCCCTATTCTCTCTGAAATTGATTCAAAATAATCATCACCATTTCACCGCATTCGTTCTATTCATGTCCATTTCTCATTCCGATCTATCCCCCTCCGGTGAACACGCACCAGAGGGCCGGTTCCTTCCTCCACCGTTAGCTCCACCATTCACTGCTTGTTTCGGCCGAGGATTCGCACCTCGAGCATTGCTTGATCATGTAGGTTCCTTGCATTCGGAGTATTGGACGTAACCACATCTGGAGGTTGAAAACAAAGAGCATCTCCTGCCGCAACAGAATTTATCGAAGCACCTGGATCCGAACTCGATATTCATCTGGAATACGAGACATCTGATCAGAGACCATCCGATTGAGTTCCGCTGCACATGAACCCCATGTCGATCGTCACCGCCGAGACATCCCCTCCCCTCGGTGGTACGTGCAAGTGAGAGCTTTGCCGAGCAGGCAAGCCGCGTGGTTCCCAACTGCGGCCCGGACGAGCCACGGCCCCCTGACGATACGGTTCACGAGCTTGAAGCGAGAGAGAAGGAGGGGGAGAGAAGAAGAAAGGAGGGCCCTTGGATTTGCTAGGGTTAGATTAACTCAACTTAAACCCAAACAAGTTAACTTAAAAAATCTCAAATTAACGGTAGGGTCTATAGGGTAAGACGAAATTACGGGGTCTAGGGAGGAATATCGATGTTTCAAAGGTCGTAAAGGTAATTTTGAAAGATTTCAGGATTCGCTGGGTAAATATCCCTTAAAATTATGAAACAAGGCTACATATGGTTGTCCATAACTGGTGCAAACCCTGCTCTGCTCAAGTACGTTTCGTATTAGAAGGACCAACGGCGAAATATACATTCATTTCTAGCAACCATAAGGCTCATATGTGGGCAAACAACGTCGAAGAATCCTCCTACGAGTTCCCGCAATAAGCTCTGATCGAGGTCTTGTTAGTTTGAAGCCAATGGACGCCACCTTGCTCCCAAAATCTCTCAGAATGTACACACCCAAAGGAGAGATGCTCTATGTCCTCCATATTATCACTACATCTCGAGTAAACTACATCTCCAATCCTATGAAGCTTGTCCCTCTACTCCAACGTGAAGAGTCGATGATGCTTGAGAAGTCAAAAAAACACCTTGATCTGGTGTAGAATCCTTGCCTTCTAAAGCAGTCTGTAGTCCTCCCTCGAATTGTCATGTATCGCCTCCTAAAATGCCGCAAAGGTTTTGCATGCTTTCTTGATGGAAAAGTGGCCACCCGACCATATCTAATGATTCGTCCCCGTCGATAGGGCCCTCCATATCCGCCAGCTCATTAGTCATTCGGAGAAAATCGTCCAGCCTCTATTCTGAAAATTATGCCACAAAAGAGGGGGCCCAAGTGCCTTGCGACCGTGCACGTCTCACAGTAATAGAACGATCGCTTGCCAGCGTAAAAAGCCAGGGGTAACTCTCGACACGGGTGCCCGCACTAGTCCAATTATCTAGCCAGAAATGAAAGGTCCTGTCACCACCTAACACAGATGACAACAATTGTATCATGCCAAGCATCACTTTGGAGATACCTTGCCAAAGTGGTGAAGGCGATTATGTCCACGAGGCCACTAAAGGAACTCCAATCCCGTACTCGACACAACTTGACAAACCATATCACCACTCCTCCCCTGCAAACAGACAATCCATTTCGCTAAAAAAGCCTTATTCGTCAGCTCCAAGCAAAGAACCCCAAGTCCCATGTCCCTCTTACGCATGGTAATCGTCTCCCATGCAACGAGATAGAAACCATTCTTTCCTTGTTTAGAGTTAACCCATAGAAAAATACCTTATCACAGACTCGATCCGTGTATGCAGGCCTATTGGGAGTAGCCATGTGGAACAACAAAAAATAGGAATGGTCGAGAGAACATTCTTTAGAAGAACCAATTTTCCACCCCTAGATTGATTAAATGCCTTCCAACCAGAGAGTTTCCTCTATAACTTATCCATCACAAGTAGCCCATCAACAGCACGAAGCCTGCCACCGACCAAAGGGAGTCCCAAGCATGTAATTGGGAGAGCGGAAACCAGGCAACCCAATGTCAAAGCAGCCTCCCACATGTATGTCCGCGATAAGCCAAAAGAGAAGAAAATTGATTTTTCTCTATTTATGTGCAGCCTCGAAATATCACCAAAGATGTCCAAAATGCAAGACGCCTACCTTGCTTATTCCGCATCGCCTTCAATAAATACAATGATGTCATCTGCTGCAATATAAGGATAGATGTTTTCCCTCATCAGTACATTGGGCATAAACCTCCATCAAAAGCCACCCTCATCATGGTCATCAAAGCATCTACTACCAAAACAAAAATAAGGGAGCTAGAAGGCGGCCCTGCCTAAACTCGCTTTGCGACTGGAAGAAACCACCTTCAAATCGGCAATTCACTGACTAAGAATAAGACGCAGTTGTTATGCATCTTTCCATCCATGCAATCCAAACTTCATAGGAAGCCTCTTCGCTGCATTTAAGGCCCAGATTAAGCGGTTTTCTCTCATCTTATCCTCTATTGGAACGACACCAACTTTCCTTCTACTCACATCATTCCGAATCCGATCATTTCGTGTATGACCATACATCTACCTTAGCATTTTCATTTCTTCTACTGTTATTCTCTGCACATATCTACGGTTCACAGGCCAACATTCAGATACACCAATTGCATGAAAAAGATGGAAACACCAGTTTCCAAACAGAAAAACAAATGTATGTTTAGTGTTCATGGCATCCATTACAAACAATACCCAGTTTTACTGGATTCTTGCAAGCACAACAAAGATGATAGTGTTAAAATCATGTAGAGATATTTCTATATTCTATGTACTTTTTCTGGTATTTTTATTTTCTTATTTCCATCTTATGTAATTTACCCATAGACCTTCTCTATATAAGAGAGCCTAGGATTCTCTGGAATATAACAACGAATCATTTTCTTCCAACATGGTATCAAGGCCAAAACCCTAGCCGCCCACCACCTTCTCTTGTCGCCGCCCCTCTCTCCTCCTCCCGTCAATGCCGACCCCCCCCTTCCCACCGCTGGCCCCCCTCCCCTCCCTCCTCTTTCCGTCGCCAGCCCCAACCCCCTCCTCCCGTTGCTGGCCCCAACCCCCCTCTTTCCGCCGTCGGCCCCTCCTCTCTTCCCGTCGCCGCCAGCTATGGGTTTGAGTGCATAAGTCTACATGTGCACTCAAATCCCATGATGTTTGTGTAGACATTCGTTCCTTGGTCTACAAACCCTAGTTCCATACCTCCAGCGGAATGTCAGAAAACAAGGTCGATATGCCCTCCATAGACACTTTCAAAAGTCCAGCACCCATTGTCAAGATGGATGGGATGAACTATGAGCTCTAGGCAATCCAGTTCATGAGTCTCATGAAGTCGAATGGTAAAAAGCACATTCCTACCGAAGATGAGCCGACAGAGAAAACTGGGGTTTATGCCTCCTGGGAGGCTGATGATTCGTATGCTAAAGTCTGGCTTTTAGGTACACTGACGATGGAGATTGCTAATGATGTACTCCATCAGCCCACCGCTGAGGCGATGTGGGACATACTTGCAGCAACATACTCGCAGGTGCGAAATGAGACCAAGATCTTTCAACTTCAGCATGACATATTTATCGTCAAGCAGAACGGACGGCATCTTCACTCCTTGTATACATCCTTGCGAGGGATGTTTGAGAAGCTCTACAGCATCATTCCTCTTACGGAGACTCCCGAGCAGCAGAAGACCTTTCGGAATGCTACCATGGTGGGGGTCTTACTTGCAATACTTGACCCTGAATATGATGTTGCTCGCTCGCAGATTCTTGCAGGTGCTACTATTCCTCCAATGGAGGAAGTTTTTTTTTAGGCTCAAAAAAGGGGGATACACTCGTTGGTGTTCGCCCCAGCATTATATATATATATATATATATATATATATAGAAAAAAGAAAATAAGGAAAACTACTTACATCGTCAAGGATGGAGGGGAGGAGTTAGAAACCCTACGCAAAAACAACAAGAACCCGGGTTTAAAGAAGAGACAAGCCTACAGCAATAAGGCCCAAAACCCTACCAAATACACCAGTCGGTTATAAATCGAGCGCACAAGATAAGTATGTTTTCACGATAGAAACGCTGCCCAGAGAAAATAGCTTCGTTTCTGCCAAGCCAAATACACCACAGACGTGCGACGGAAGCCAGGAGGTCCCGCCTATCCATGTTCCTGTTGGACCAAAGAAGCTCGCAGAAAGCGGAGAGGTTGTCCGCTCTCGCCCAAGGCATATCGTCCCAAATACCCGACACCGCTTGGCAGCCGAAGAAGAGGTGGTCAATCGTTTCGTCCTCTGCATTACAAAGGGAGCAAGAAGGACTGAAGTTTGGAAAAATTGTAGCACAACGATCACGAGTCAACAGCCTCCGTCTGCGAAGTAGCCAAAGGAAGATGCCGATGCGCTCCGGCAAGCGCAAGCCCCAAAAGAATCGACAATCACGCACAAGAAGAGAGGAAGCAGGAGGTGGAGGAAGGACCAGAGCCCGGTAAGCCTTCCTAGTTGAAAAAGATCCGTCCTTCCAACGCCAATGATCCATCTGCAAATTTGGCGTAGCAACAACACTAAGTGCCACCATCATGGAGACGAAGTCCTCCACCCGTTGCTCGGAGAAGTTCGCAGAGAAGCATGAGCACCAACACCCATCCACCCAATAATCAGCCACAGTCGCATTCTTATTTGACGCAAGCGCGAACAATCGTGGAAAACGCACCTGTAGAGGACCACCACCCAACCAATCATCCAACCAAAATTTGAAAGAGTCCCCCGTCCCCAACATCGGGATGAAAAGCGCAGCATTCCTTGCCAGTGCGGCCATCATGCAGCGCCAGAACGGCGAAGAACGAAATCTCAGATCCCCCCGCTGCAGGCCGAACCAGTCGTTGCCCAAGAACATCCTGAGTACATTGATAAAGAAGTTATCTTCCGTCCCCCAAATTCTACTCACCCATTTGAGTAATAGAGCGTCGTTAACCACATCCAATCTCCGCACACCAAGTCCACCAAAACGCTTAGGCATAGACACGTCATCCAAAGCAACCAGATGCATGCCCCTACCATCCCCCCCCTTCCGACTCCACAAGAACCGCCGCATACATCGCTCGATCCTCAATCGAACCCCCGCAGGCATTCTACGAACGGAAAGGAAGTATAAAGGGATAGACGATAGGACCGATTTGAGAAGAATAAGCCACCCTCCTCGGGAAAGCAAAGCCGCCTGCCACCCAGCAAGGCGCGTTTCCACATGCTCAATAATAAGACGCCAATCCCGGGCTCTGGCCCGCCCCACCGATAAAGGTAAACCAAGATATGCAATCGGAAGCTCACCAGGAGAAGAGCCAAGCAGCCGACCGCACTCCTCCGCCTCCGCAGGCGACATGCCGAAGGGCACCACGTTGGATTTGGAGGCGTTAATCGATAGGCCCGATAATTCACAGAAAAGGGCAAGCGTGGTGGCCATACCGGAGACCTCCGCAGAACCACCCTCGATAAAGCATATAGTATCGTCCGCAAACTGGATCAAGGGCACAGAGAGGTCCCCCTTACGGAATCCATTCGACAGCCCAGCGTCAACAACGCAGTTCACCATGCGCGTAAGAACATCCGAGGCCAACACGAAGAGGAGTGGTGCAAGAGGACAGCCCTGCCGCACCCCTCTTCTAGGTTGGAAAGAACCACCAAACGGCCTGCCATTGATCATCACAGAAATGGAAGCAGTGGTGAAGCATCTACGCATCCATGAGATCCACAAGCTTGAGAAACCGCGCCTTCGCAAAACGGACCAAAGGAACCGCCAATCGAGGCAGTCATATGCCTTAGCAAAATCAATCTTCCATAGTACCCCCTTCTTGTTTTCCTTTTTCCACTCAGCGACCACTTCGGAGGCAACGACAATGCAATCCGCTATCTGCCTCCCCTTAATGAACGCGCCCTGAACCGGAGAAATGAGAGTGTCCAACACCCGAGCCAAACGGGTGGCTAAGATTTTAGCCACGATAAGGTAGATGCCATTGGAGACGGAAATTGGCCGGTAATCCTCGATGCGTTGCGCCGGCGTTTTCTTAGGGATCATAACAATATTAGCCCGATTAAGGCGATCAAAACCGAGGTTGCCCACACAAAAATCGGAAATGACGTCCATGACGTCGCCAGCCACGATCTCCCAGAAGTCACGATAGAAAGCAACGGAGAATCCATCAGGGCCCGGAGAGGAGTCATGGTTTAAGGCCTATACAGCCGCTTTAGTCTCTTCCAAGGAAATGGGGCAAATAAGAAACGCAGAGTCAGTCTCCGAGATAGAAGAAGCTCCAATGCCCAGCCAGCGCCACCTACGCGGAGAAGAAGACGATGAGAAACGCCTGAGGTGATCCACAATGGCGCTCCCCATCTCCCTTTCCCCAGAGATCTGAACATCATTGACGGAGAGTCCCCGTATCATGTTGAAACGCTTTCTATTGCTCGCCACACGGTGAAAGAATGCGGAGTTCGCGTCGCCCTCTTTCAGCCATTTTAACTGCGAGCGCTGCCGCCATTCACAGGTTCTTTTCTTGTCCTCAGCCTGCACCCGAGCTTGAGCGGAATCGCGCTCCCGAATTTCATCATGCGAAAGGTCCCGCTCATTTTCCAACGAGTCAAGTTGCAAAATAATTTCCTCCGCCTCCGCGTGCACAGCAATACGCAACAACCTAGAATTCCTCTTGAACGCCGCAAGCACCCTCCGTAACGAAGCAAGCTTTTGATCAAGTTTGTGGGCCGCGGAGCCCGAGACGGGAACAAGAGCCCAATGGTCCTGTACGACCTGCTTGAAATTTGGTTCCAACAACCAACATTTCTCGTATCTAAAAAGTCCCTTAGGTCGAAGACCCTCGCCAGAGTCCCATATGATGGGAGAGTGGTCCGAAAAGGATCCGGGACGAGAACAAACAGAACAAAGGGGAAAAGATTCCAACAACTTCCCATTAGCCAAAAATCGATCAATTCTGGAGCGAGATGAATTGTTCCGCCACGTGTAAGTGATATCGTTAGGGACCAAGCTATCCAGCGCAAGATCATGAAGAGTATCAATAAAATCCAAGTAGCCCGGAGCTTGCCCACCCCTGCCGCGAGGCCGATCTGAAGAATGAATGGTTACGTTGAAATTTCCTCCCAAGAGCCAGGGAAGGCCCCCAAATAAAGTAGCCGTGCTACGAATCTCCTCCCATAATTCCTTTCTCAAGATATGACATGTTTTTTTTGAGGCTCCAAGATATGACATGTTGAGGCGTAAATACAAGAGAAAACCATCGACTCAGTGGAATCGGCTCGGTTCATAACGACTGAGATCATATGTTTGCCCACAAGCATCGAACTAAAAGAGAACATTTGAGATCTCCAGGCTAACAAAAAGCCCCCCGCTGAGCCCAACGCATCGACCGCGCGAAATTCATCGAAAGCACCAGTGCCACAAGAGCGCCACATGATATCATCGATACCTCGCATCTTAGTTTCTTGGATGAGAGCATGGTTGCAAAAGTCGGTAGTCAGTACTCGGTCGGTCGGGTCACTGACTAAGGATTAATCAACAGTCGGGTGACTAATCGAATTTAGTCGGACTTTAATCGGTTTTGAATTTTATGATTATTTTAAACATATAACTCATTTTTATACATATATATACATGGGTTTTGTACATTTTTATACTATCATAAAAAATAAAAGAAGTAATTGAATCTAAATAAACCATTAAGCATATTGTAATAAGTTTGTTGATGAAAAACAACAAAATATGGTATCTCTAAGCAAAAATTTGACGACTAGTGTGCCTAGTCGGAATTAGTCGGTACTCAGTCGGCCACCCTACTGACTAGACTAGTCGGACCTAATAGTCGGGCCAGTCGGGTGACTTCTACAACAATGGATGAGAGCAATGTCACAACACCATTCAGAGAGCCGCGAACCCAAGGATCGACGTTTGACCGAATCCCCAAGGCCTCTGACATTCCATGAGAGAACCTTCATTAAAAACCTCCGTCGCTTCCCCTAAGGCCACATAGGCCCGCAGCATCCGCCACCGCATCCCGCAAAGTCGCACAAGATTAAGTCACCACAGGGGCCTGCCTGGAAGAAGTGTGCCTCCCGTAAGTCCTCCCAAATCGTCTGGAAGAAGGGTCATCCTCGTCGCATGAGAGCTGGACTTCCGAGTGAAAATGGGAAGAAGAGAAGTCGCCATGCAGATCCGAGGAGGCCCGCACCGGGTTCCTAGGAGTAGCCAAGAGCAAAGACACCCGTTCTGGGTCAACATCAACACGCAATTCCTCGATGTGGATTCGGGGCAAAACCGTAGCAGATACGGGGGAGAAAGCCCGAACATTCGGGTGAGAGGCCCGCGGCCAAGATCCAAACATGACGGGTCCGCCAACCCTCATGTGCTGAAGATCCGCAGAGGGACCCGAAAAGCCAACAAACAAGGCGGGAGCCGACCCGACCTGACGAGAGAGAAAAGCAGAATCGACCTCGGGCACCCCTAAGTCAGAGAAACCAAGAGTTGCAGGCGGTTGGCACGGGGACCGAAAGGGCGCCTCGAAGGTTCCATCCACGTCCGCCAGGAGCAGAGACGCTTCGGAATAATCAGCAGCACGCTCCACGTGGCAGGGCAGAGGCGAAGCATCGCGCTCTGACCCCGAGGCAAACCGACCGTTCGCCAGCGCAGAGGCAACCCGACCGTCCGCCAGCCCCACCCAGTCCAAAGCAGCCGCCGGCGAAGGGACCAAGATGGAGAGCTCGAGCTTGAAGCACCATCGCCCAATCTTAAGGGAGCCGAAGAAAGTCTTGCCAGGCGCATCAGAGAGAAGAGCCGAGCTACATTCGAAAAGAACCCTGGTTATCTTCCAATCAGCCTCCGGAGCAAGCCCGTCGTCGATGACCGCCAAGATCCCCCCCCCCCACCGGCGAAAAGCCTTTGAGAGGCAGGGAACAGTCCGCGAAAGAAAAGGAACGCCACGAATAGCCGCCACGCAGACCTCGGTGGCTTGAGAGGCGCCATCCGCCACTCGAGTCATCCTCCAGACAACGTCGTCGGTAGAGCCAGCGCACAGCAGCCTATCCCGTTGCTCCGGGGACAGGCCACGCACACAGCAATGAGAAGAGTCCAACAAGAAGAGGTCCCCAATGAAGAGTGGTCCCAGAAGAGTTACAACATGCGCACTAACCACCGCCCAGTCGACATTGCACCGCCGTGCTACCCCAATAGCCACCAAGCGTCTTCCCACGTCCAAAACCTCCTTCCCGTGCAGCGACGTCGCATGCAGAACCTCCCCATGCACATTCGCACGTAGCAAGACCTCATCCAAGGTCGTACCATCCTTCACAGCCGCCAACCCAGCCGAAACACGACTTGCACTGACAGTCGCACCACCACCCAGCAGCTCTTCGCCATTGCCATCAGAGGAGTGATGAAGCGACTCCGCACCTTTCCCCAGAAGACCCGCATCGAAGGAGCCATCGCCCGAGGAACAGCAGCGAGGATCCACCACCTGAGCGTAAGAACGAACCTCCCTCCAAGCGACCGGACCGGAACGAGAACCTGGCAGAGCACGCACCTTCAAGGAAGAGGAGACCACCCCAGACTGCAGCGATCGGCGATCACGAAGAAGCCAGCAGGAAGCGCGACGGTGTCCCGGCTTCCCGCATGCAAAGCACCTAGGCGGAAGAGAACAACGAGAAGCCAGATGTCCCCTCTCCCCGCAACGGAAACAACGCTTAGCAGGCTTCTTATGCGAGACGTGCACCCACTTCCCCTCCGCAGAGCTCCTCGCGATAGCACCATCCCCTCTCGGAGCCTCATCCTCGACGTGAGAGAGCACCCCCTTCCCCTTCGCAGCAGTCGCATGTGCACCCTCTTCCCCGTCGTACTTCGCACGCCCTTCGCACTTCGCACTCCCTTCGCGCTCCCTTCGCACTTCGCACTTCGCACTCCCCCCGCGCTCCATCGCATAAGATCCCTTTCGGATGCTTTTTCCAATGGAGGAAGTTTACCGCAGGCTTAGCCGGATTACAGTCTCATCCAATGCTCCTACTCAGCCTCCTTCTGCGATGGCGGCCACCAGAAGCAGAGGAGCCTCTTCTTCGTTCCGTGGCCGTGGACCTCGAGGTAGAGGCAGTCGCTTTCGTCAGCCTTGCATCTTTTGTCATCGCCCAAGTCACACGAAGGATACATGCTATTCTAAGCATGGTTTTCCAGCCTCGGTACGTGTAGCCGAGCATGTTGCATCTCCACTAACATCTGCTTCAGACCAAAGGTTTGAGGAACTTGTTTCCAGATTGCGCGATATTATGCCCCCTACCTCTACAGAATCTCAAGGAGGCAACTCGGATATAGTTGTTTCAGTCTCTGCCAGTACATCAACCACTGCTAGCACCTTAGGTAGTACTTATGCCTTTACTTCCTATCATGGATCTGATGTTTCAGAGTGGAGTATGGACTCTGGCGCGACACATCATCTTTATCGAAGCAAAGATAAACTTACATCCTATACGAAGATTCCATCGAGGCGATTTGTCGTGATAGTCGATGGGACTCATTCCCCCATCATTGGAAAGGGAGAGATCAGTTTATCGCCTTCTATACGTCTACAAACTGTGTTACATGCTCCTGATTTTTCGATGAATTTACTATCTATCAGTCAAATTACGAAGGATTTGCATTGTTGCACTATATTTGACCCATCATCTCTTGTTTTTCAAGACATTCTTACGGGCAAGATGATTGGTTGTGGCTGTGAGTAGGATGGTCTTTATCGTCTGGTCCGAACTCCCTATGCTGGAGTCTCCTCTCAGTCAAGTGGACCAGTCTCTCCATTTACATGGCATCTACACTTTGGCCACCTCCGACTTCAGAAGATGTGTCATATCTTGCCTCAGATTTCACCGAGTTCTTCCTTTCAGTATATAGTATGCCAATTGGGAAAGCATCATAGATCTGTTTTTCCTAGTCGTCAGTCTCGGAGCATTAGATCCTCTTTTGAATTATTTCATGTTGACATTTGGGGTCCGAGTTGTGTTCCTGATCACCAAGGGAACAGGTTTTATCTTGTTGTTGTTGATGACTTTTCTCGGTTGTCGTAGGTGTTTTTTGTTGAAGAATAAATCTGAAGCAGAGGATATGATCAAAAATCTTATAAATGAAGTGCAGAATGTTTTTTCCTCTACTGTGAAATTTGTGCGTACGGATAATGCTTTGGAATTTTGTACTCGTGCTCTTTCACGTTTTTTCTCATCTCAAGGCATTATCCATCAAATCACTTGGGCTTACACGTCTCAACAGAATGGAGTTGCAGAGAGAAAGCATCGACATCTTCTTGATATCACTCGGACCTTACTTATCTAGAGTTGTGCCCCCATTTCTTTTTGGGGTGATGCAGTCCTTACAGCATGCTACCTTGTGAATCGTATGACATCCTCTGTCTTAGGTGAGAAAGTTCCTCTTTCTGTTGTTTTTCCTGAAAAAGGAATTATTCTCACTTACTCCTCGTGTCTTTGACATTGTTGCCTTCATTCACCAGTTGTCTCCGGGACTTGACAAGCTCTCACCTAGGGTTGTCAAGTGTGTGTTTGTTGGTTACTCTCGGACTCAGAAGGGTTACCGATGCTATGACCCTATAAACAGGAAATATTTCGTCAGTGTTGATGTCACATTCTTTGAGTCAGTAATGTATTTTCCCCTGCAGGTGACAGGTTGGCCTCATCCACATCTGATGATGAGATCTATGTACCACCTCCTCCTTTATGCCCGTCCTTTCCTATTCCAGTTCCCATTATTCCACCACCACAATCACCATCACCACCACCACCATCACCTCCACAACCATTTGTTTCACCTTTACCGAAATTCTATACCCGGCGGTCTATTCATGCTCATGGTACTCGTCAATCATCAAGCATGCCTCAGGTTTGTCCACATATTATTACTAACGATGGGTCTGATAATGTGCAAGTGCAGGGATCTTTACAGGAGAATAGCATGCCGACAAGTATTGTTTCTGATGATCTGAATGTACCTATTACCATATGGAAGCAGAAGCATACATGTGCATCATATCCACTTGCTTCACATGTTTCCTTCCATCGTCTCACAGGGGATTTTCAGAGGTTCATTGTGACTCTATCAGCCGTGGAAATACCACGGAATTATCAGGATGCCTTGAAGGTTGGCTGCTGGCGTTCAGCCATGGAGGAAATGGTTGCTCTGTAGTCGCGGGGTAAATGGAGCTTGGTTCCCGCTCCCCCAGGAGCATCTGTTGCCAGCTGTAAATGGGTATTCTATGTTAAATATCATGCAGATGGCAGCCTTGACCGTTACAAGGCAAGGCTAGTGACGCGAGGGTTCACTCAAACATACGGCGTGGATTATATAGACAAATGCTCTCCAGTTGCGCGTCACTCGACTCTACGTGTCCTCCTATCAGTTGTTGTGGTACGTGATTGGCCCTTATTTCAGCTTGATGTTAAGAATGCCTTTTTATATGGGGATCTGCAAGAAGAAGTCTACATGCAGCAGCCTCCGGGGTTTGCTGCTGAGGGGGAGAGTCAGATGGTGTGTAGACTTCATAAGGCAATATATGGTCTTAAACAAAGCCCACGGGCATGGTTTCAGAAGCTTTCTGATCTAATTGAAAGGCAAGAGTTCAAAAGATTAAATGCATATCATTCTTTGTTTGTCCAGAAGATTCCCAGAGGTACGGTTGTTATCATGGTGTATGTTGATGATATACTCATTACAGGAGATGATACGCAAGGGAAAAAGATGGCAAAAGCATTTTTGGGCCATCAGTTTGTTACTAAGGATCTGGGCACTCTACAATATTTTCTGGGTTGGAATTTGCTAGGAATGCGCAGGGTCTTGTGATACCCAAAGGAAGTATATTACAGACATGCTTGTTGAGACGGGCATGATTGGTTGTCGACCCTCAACTACTCCTATAGATCCTAGCATGAAGTTGTATGATGATGATACAGATGAGGATGACAGAATAAGATATAAAGAGATGGTGGGAAAGCTACTCTATATTACTATCACTAGACCTGATATCGCTTTTGCAGTGAGTCGGGTGAGTCAGTTCATGGAACAACCCAAACAAGTACATATGGATGCCATACATAATACTGAGATATCTAAAGTCGTCTCCAGTTGCAAGATTATTGTTCAGGAAAGAAACAAACATTTCTGTTTCTGCATGTGATGATGCCGACTATGCAGGATACCCTAAGGATCGGAAGTCTACTTCATGTTTTGCACTGTTTGTTGGTAATTCTTTGGTTTCTTGGAAAAGCAAGAAATAAACAGTGGTGCCTAGATCTAGTGTTGAATCTGAATATAGGGCCATGGCACAAGCAAGTACTGAAATGATGTGAGGTGATGTGGGTTCGAGCTGTGTTAGAAGTTTTACATATAGATATACCTCTACCCATGCAGCTACAATGTAATAATCAAGCCGCACTATTCATTGCTAATAATCCTGCTTTTCATGAAAGAACAAAGCATATTGAGGTAGATCTATACTAGAGATATGATCCAAAAGGGCTTGATTTCTACTTCCCATGTCAGCTCAAGAAAGCAAACTGCTGATATCTTCACTAAGCCACTGCTCAGAGGGTCGTTCCAGAAGTGTTCTTCCAAGCTGAGCATGTTTGATATCTATGCTCCATCTTGAGTGGAAGTGTAGAGATATTTCAATAATCTACGTACCTTTTCTGTTATTTTTGTTTTCTTGTTTCCATCTTATGTAATTTACCCATAGGTCTTCTCTATATAAGAGAGCCTAGAGTTCTCTGGAATACAACAACGAATCTTTTTCTTCCAACAAAAATCATGAGAGAGATGGCAGAAACCCCCTTCTTCTGAGTGAACATTCCAACCAAGAATATGACATAATATTTGACCAAAGATTTGATGTTCTTGTGCCGGAACGGCTCATGAACAAGGTTTGAAAAAACGAAACTCGAAATGAGGTGTTTTCCTCAGAATCAAGGCGAGGCGTAAACTCGAGACGAAAGCCTCAGTTTATAGATAAAAATATGCATAAAATTAGAGTTATATATATGTCAATATAATTATATGTTCTCTGCCCAACATATAATACTTAACATTGTAAGATATGATGAAATAATAGAAATAAGAACACCAAAATAGAAGATAGAACATCATATCCCTTTCTACACATTTTCATCTAATCAAAGAGGAATTCATAGTCTATTAATGCAGTGAAAGAATTAAACAATACATATATATCTTTGAAGTATTGTTGTAATTAAAAGTACGATTAAGTATATGTCGAAGAATTTTATATTATCTTTTTAACATATAATATATGACTGCACGAGAAAACGTGAATCATATCTATTTCGAGCAAATCTTTGAAATAGTGTTGTAATTAAAAGTGTAATTAAATATATGTCAAAGAAATTTATGTTATGTGTCTAACATATAATATATGGCAGCATGAGAAATAGTGGACCATGTCCATTTCGTTTTGCTTGATATATTGCAAACCTCGTTAAGTTTGCAAGTATTATTTGATTTAATATTTATTAATTCATTCATTTATAGTGAAATAGTAAGAGTTTGTCGAAATAGTTGGACACAATTAATTGTAAATATGAAGTTATGGGCACGAACGAAACATCATATTTACGCATTCATCTTGTATACCTAAATAAACAGATATTTATAAGCTTCTTAAATTACCAAGTAAATCATTAAAAAACATAAAAAAGGGCTTCAGAAAAGCAAAAACGTCTCACAAAATGCCTCGGCCATGGGAAGATGGAGCAACTCTCGTGGCGACCAAAGGCACGCGGCGGCAGTAGCGGGACTCAGGCGGTGGTCGACAAGCGAGGAGGTGGAGTCTCCGGCGAGCACGAGGCTCGCGAGGGTGGCTGGAGGAAGGTCTCGCATGCTAAACCGGGTCGGCAGTGCTTCCGTTGTGGCGCACGTGGCCACATCGCGTCTGCGTGCCATGCATTACCGCGCTGCTTTCTCTGTGGCTGTGTGGGTCATCGCATGTCTTCTTGCTGGTATTCGGCGGCGGGCGGGCGCGGAAGGAATCGGTTTGGCAGTCTTCGCGTGGGCTCGCAGCGCCCAGCTTTGCGTGGTCAAGGTGGTGGCTCGTTTGGCGTCCGCGATTCGCGCTCCTTTGCGCAAGTTGTTGGTGGCGGTAGTGCAGCGGCGGGGGAGATGGGTGGCGCACCTGTGGGGATGTCGGGTGGTGTTCCTGCACCTGTAAGGGATTCGGGTCGTGTTCCTGCACCTGTAAGGGGGGACTCGGGTGGTGTTCCTGCACCTGTGGGGGGCTCCGGCATCGACGTGGGAGGAGGGGGGCATGCTTCGTTCTGCGTGGCCGCACCTGTGCATGGCTTGTTGGAGGAGGATGCGGTGTCGCGCGAGGCGTCGGTGGTTGAGGGCCTCGATGGCGGGGGTGTGGTAGGTGGGGATAGGGCGGAGAGGGTGCTTGAGGCGCAGGCGGTGGGGGTGGCACGGCAGGGAGCGGGGCTGCATGGTGCTGGGGGTGTAGCGGGAGTGCAGGCCGCTTCTGCGGGCCGATTCGCAGCTGTAGGTGTCCGGCTCAGGCCGGGTCTGTCATGGGATGCCATTCGTTCGTCTACGTTGGGTCTTCTGGGAGATGACTTCGACGGGGATTTCGTCGTTCTCGACGCATCTCGCTGCTGTCTTCGTGGGCTCTCCCCGGTGCAACGGGAGAGTCTCCTTTGTCGTTCTGGCGATTTGGAAGTGATTTGGCGCCCAATGCGCGTGGCGGATGGTGTGGTTTCATCATCGGAAGTGTGCGTAGTGGAGGTTCGGGGGGTGCCTTTCCTCTCCCGCTCGGTGCATGCGTTGTCGAAGGTGGTTGCTTGATGGGGGCAAGTTCTGGCAGTTCTGGACGACGGCTTGGCGCCAGGTGCATATTGGACTTGTGCGACGATTCTTCTTGAGTGCTCTCCACGGTTTATTGAGGCTACGGCTGGCAAGGTCCTCTTCGAGAAGCTTCTTCTGGGGTCCTGGTCTTTAAAGGTCGAATTCTTTATTTTGCCGTCATCGCCGGCGGCGGATCCTACGCCGTCTTCCTCGGCCTTGCGCGGTGGTGGATCGGCCTCTCGGCCTGGGGGGGACGCTTGGGCTTCTCCTCGTCACGTGTCATCTTTCTGGGATGTGTTCGAAGCGCCGTCTGGAGAGGGCACAGGTTCGGGGGTGTCGTCTGCGGCCCCTGGGGGCGCGCGTGCACGTCCTGGCACTCGTGATTTGGTGGCTGTTGATTTTCCCGAGGTTGATATGACTCCTTCAACTCCTTCCGTTCTGTCGAGGGACTCTTTGCATTCGGACTTCTCTTCACGCGTGGCAAGCCTCCCTTTGGTCCCATCTTTCGGATCCGGGCCTTTCTCGGGTGGAGCCTCTTCTCGGGTGCTTTCGGAGCCCCTTTGTTGGACTTCAGAATGTATTTGTCCCCAGCCCATTAACGCGGTGCCCTTCAGCCTGCTGGCATTTCTGGATGATATCTACTCCAACTCTGTCTTGCTGCCGGCCGCATCTGATTCATCCCCGAGCGACCCTTTTGTCACTATGTCCCCACACCGCGGTGTGCCCTCTTCGCGGGGTTCGCCGGCTGGTGGCGGGACTCCAGGGTTCTCTATGGCTAATTTCTATGATGGCGCTTCTTTCGATTTGCTTGTCGTAAACTCCCCTCCTTCAAGGTTTGGTCGAAGCTACAGTAGAAGGTGGTCCTCTCGCCTTGGAGATCCTATCTTTTCTTCTCCCCTTGAAGGATCTTCTTCTTTGGAGCTGCGCGAGGCAGTGGCGGAGGCAGCGGGCCTTACTCGCGTGGTGGGGCGGTCGAATGATGCTCTATGATTATTTCATCTCGGGATGTCGTGTTATCGGGGGCCCCGTTGTTGTTTATGAAGATTTTGTCCTGTAATGTGCGTGGTCTCGGCGACCTACACAGTCGCCGCACACTGGGTGCGCCTCTTGTTGAATGGGATTGTGACGTCGCCTTTATTCAAGAAACCAAGATGCCAGCGTTGGACGTTGACTCGTGGCGGTCATTCGGTGCTCGTCATATGGATGATTTTCGCTCGTTGGACGCGACTGGCGCGAGCGGTGGAATCTTTGTGGCATGGCGTTCCCCGCGCCTTTCCTACTCTTCCATGAGGGTGGGGCGGCACTGTCTCTCTGTGGTGTTGGCTTTGAATAATTCTAATACGCGCGTCGCTGTTACTTGTATTTATGCTCCTAATTCTCATATCGAGCGCCGGGAGCTTTGGGAGGACTTACGGGAGGATGCGCTCGCCTTTGGCGACTTGCCTTGGCTGTTGGGAGGCGACTTCAATGTTACGTTGCTCTCCCAGGACCGTCCACGTGGTCGCGGGGGTAACGATCCCGGCTCCGCTGATTTTATGGAACTCATTTCCGATCTGGCTTTGGAGGGGCTCGTGCCCAATGATATCTCTTACACTTGGAGGTCTAATACGTCCAGATCACGAATCGGTCGTTTTTTTGCGAATATTAGCATGATGGAGGCTTTCCCTTTATGCGCGGTCAGCTCTCGACCGTGGTCTTTCTCTGATCACAGCCACATTATTTGGGACTCCGGGGATGATCAGCGTCCCCGTGGCATCTTCCGCTACGAGCGGTGTTGGCTTATCGAGCCGGGGTTCAAGGATATCGTGCGCAATCATTGGGAGCAGAACATCTTTGCAGGCACTGTTGCCCGTCATTTTGATCAAAAACTATCTTCCCTCAGAAAGGTCTTGGCTTCTTTTAAGAAGAAATCGTGTCAGGCTCGTGTTGCCGCGCGCAAGGAGGCTGATGATGTGGTTATGAGGTTGGACATTCTGGAAAACGAGAGGGAGCTGCTTCCGGACGAGTTGGCCGAGCGCGCTGCGGCTGCTGAGCAGGCAAGGTTGGAGGATCGGAAACGGTCGATCGAGTGGCGTCAACGATCGCGGGTGCGGTGGCTTAAGGAGGGGGATGCCAACACTGCGTACTTCCACAAGGTGGCGAGCGCCCGACGGCGCTCCAATTTTATCTCCTCTATGCACATCAATGGCGAGCACATCCAGGGGAGAGGGAGTTGGGGGAGGCTGTGGGGAACTATTTTCGGGGCGTGTTTGGGAGTCGTGCTCCGCGACGGTGGCGGTGGTCGGGCCGTGGGGCTCCCGTTCTTCCTGTTGCCGATGCGGAGGCGCTTACCCGCCCGTTGTCTTTGGAGGACCTCCGGGGGGTGGTCTGGGACCTCAACTCCGACGCTGCGCCGGGGCCCGATGGCTTTCCGGTGTCTTTCTATCGGGATTTCTGGGACGTTGTTGCTCATGATGTTCTTGATGTCGCACGAGAGTTCTGCAAGGGGAATCGTGGCTTTGATAAGCTTAACAGGGCTATTATTGTTCTTATTCCAAAGTCTACCTCCGCCAGCCGAATCGAGGATTTCCGGCCAATCTCCATTTCGAATGCGATTTACTTAATCATTGCAAAGGCTCTGGCCAGGCGGCTCGCCCCACTTCTCGATTCGCTTATATCGCCCTATCAGGCTGCGTTTGTTCGCGGGAGGCAAATTGCTGATTGCTACGCGGTGGTCTCGGAGATTATCGAGGCGTGGCGCAAGAATGGTTCGAAGGGGATCTTATGGAAGATTGATTTTGCGAAGGCCTACGACATGCTCGATTGGCGGTTTCTGTGGTCCGTGCTTTCGAGGAGAGGGTTCCCTTCGGTCTGGATTTCGTGGATGAGGCGATGTGTGACCACGGCTTCCCTCTCCATTCTTCTCAATGGTTGCATGGCTGGGGGCTCTTTCCAACCTCGTAGGGGGGTTCGTCAGGGGTGTCCCCTTGCTCCCCTATTGTTTGTTTTGGCGGTCGATGTTTTGCCACGCATGATTGATGGGGTGGTCGCGGCCGGCCTTTCTCGCGGGTGCTCCTTTGGCCGTTACCATGTTCCTCTTATTCAATTTGCTGATGACACAATTTGCTTCATCGAGGGTGGTACGTCAAGTGTTTCCAGTATGACGACTACGCTTCAATTATTCAGCGAGCTTTCGGGCCTCCAAATCAATGGGCATAAGTCCAAGGTCGTCCCCTTCTCTATGTCCCCGGAGGAGGTTGGGGAATGCGCGCGGCTGCTGGGTTCTCCTCCCGCTGCTCTACCTTTTGACTACTTGGGCCTACCTTTGACGATGGGCCGCGCTCGCATCCGCGACTGGCGGGTGGTTGTGGAGAGGATGGAGGCTCGATTGGCCGGGTGGCGGGCGGGCCTTCTTTCCCGCGACGGTCGGTTAGTGCTACTCAAATCTGTGCTTTCCTCCATCCCAATTTACTTCTTCTCTGTGCGCGGGATGCCGAAGGGGTGCGGTCTAGATTGGAGAAGTGTATGCGGGGTTTTTTGTGGGGGAAGAAGGGGGGTGGGGGAAGGGGCGTGCATCTGGTGGGGTGGGATGAGGTCACGAGGCCCAAGCGGGAGGGGGGGTTGGGCGTCAGGCGGCTGGAGGCGGTGAACGATGCCCTCTTGCTCAAGTGGGCGGCGAGGGTTTGGGGTAGGGAGGAGAATTTCATGTTAAAGTGTTTGAAGGAGGCGGCGGGCGTTGACTTCGCTTCTGCTTTTCGCGGGGGTATCGAGGGCCAATTCTCACCTTTTTGGCGTGGCGTGGTGAACGCTCTTAACCGTTGCAGACTTTCTTTTGCTCTTAAGCTCGGTGATGGTAGTTCCTTCCGCTTTTGGGAGGAGGATTGGACCGGGAGGGGTGCCCTTCGGACTTTTTACCCTCGGCCGTTTGCTTTGGTCATCGACAAGGACGTCACGGTGGCTTCTTGCTGGGATGGTGCGTACTGGTGCCCCTCAATTGCTGATAATTTATCGGACCAGAGGATGGAGGATTTCGTCTCTCTCATGAATGTTCTCGATGATGCTCCCAGGCCTTCTCTTGATCGTGATCATTTAGTTTGGAAGGATGGCCCGTTCTCTACCCGTAAGGGGTACCTGGCTCTTTTACCCCACTCCTCCGAGGATGATGCCACTTTCTTGAGGGATTGCAGATTTTTGTGGGGTCTCAAGCTCCCGGAGCGCATCGACATATTCCTTTGGCTATTACGCCGTGGCCGCGTGTTAACTCGGGACCGCTGTGCTATTATGTTTCCCAATTCCTCCCCCACCTGTGGTCTTTGCGGCTTGGAGGCGGAAACTGTGGACCACTTATTCTTTCATTGTGGATGTGTTTGTGACCTGTGGGATGACTTGGGCTGGCTTAACCTGTCCTCCTTTGCTTCGCTATGCGTTAGCTTGGTCAACGCGAGGGATCGTCCTCGGGAGGTCTTGCTGGTGCCAATTGCGAGGCTTTGGAGCATCTGGCTGGGAAGGAATGAAGCCCTTTTCGCTCGGCAGCGGTTCTACTTGGAGAATATTCGTATTGCGGCCTCGGGGTTCCTTCTTGATTGGTCCTCTAGTTAGTATGATGCTTTTGTAGCGGGGGTATCTTATCTTATCTTGGATACCTTCCGCCTTTCTGTTTTTGGTATTCCTGTTCGTCCATTCTCACTTGTAAGTACTTCTCTTTCTTTCTCTTAAATGCATTGGGGCGAGCACCGTTGAGTGCGTACCCCTTTTTTGAGCCTCAAAAAAAATGCCTCGGCCATCTGAGGTGCATGCCTCACGGGACTGGTCAGAGGCACACACCTCGAGGCTAAATAGGACTGCCTCGCCTCGAGGTGTACCACCTCAAGGCTAGCTTTTTCAAACCATGCTCATGAATGTAAATGTGTCGGTCCAAAAGCTATTCCAAGATATCTTAGGTGCACTCTTGCATACAGCTTTAGCAATAATTCATATTAAAATAGCTAATAATTCATAACTAAATGTAAAAAACAAAACTCCTCAATTTCAGTAAAATGTGAACAGGAGAATGTAGCAGGACAGAATTTCCCTATATCTACATCTGCAATAGATATGGAGTGGACATAATTCCACAAGAAACTTTAAAGATGTGACCTTAAGAAAATAACGGCAATCGGTATAGATGGGTGCTTACCATTCCTGTCGTACTTCTTGAATGCTGGAAAAGAAGCAAGATGATCCTTGACAAGAGATACTGCTTTTATCGCATCATCAATAGCCTTCTTCCTCTCCAACACCTGATTCAGTGTGTGATTTAATCAACAACTGAGAATGTAATTTATTACTGAATAACCGGCGGAGCAGTATCCCCATTTCTTGCTGTTGCCTACACTATTCCTTCCTTGAGCCCCAACTCCATGCCACCCTCATTTCCTAGGTTATTTAATCGTGACTCAACCAACCCTCCACCAACATATGTGCATGCACACGTTTGCACAAGCATGTTAATGTAAATACAAATGTGTTTGAGTGTATGCGCTCAGAAAATCCTGTTGAAGTATGAAATGTAGCACCTTCGCAAAGTATGGGCATGTTTGACAAACATGGTGCATAGGAGCACTGATGCAGACAGAACTCCAAGTGCTGCCGAATATCTTTAATTTTATAGTATGTTATTTTTTCTATTATATGTTACCCTTTTTTTTGCAAATCCAGAGATTGTAACCCTCTGAGAAGTGAGGACATCCGTTGGAGACAATGATCGTGTCTTTTGTTGGATTTGCCATTTATAAAAGGACGATATCTTTGTAGTGTAATTAGAATATGAGTGATGAATTTTAACTTCGAGTGCCTTTGCCTTTACTCTCTCCTCGCCTTTGGCTCTTTCCCTTTGTTCCTATTCTGAACCCTCTTTTTTCAAGTAAAAGGTAAATGCCCTGTTACTCAAAACCAAGACACCATCTACAATCACTTCTCAGTACATCAACCAGTAGGACCTCATAGGCCTCTTCTTAAGGAGTACCTAAAATGTGGATCGCATCCACTATCTCCTTTCCAAATAAACTAAATCCCCAAGATGAGACTCCGTCCAAGTGGGAATTACGCTCCTTGCAACAACAAAAGACGTCGGCCGCCAATGACATTTGCGGAGTGGATATAAGCGAGGTGCGCATAAACAGCACAAGGGTAGAATTTCATGCAGACGGGAAGTCCATCAAGTTCTAATATTTTCGCACACAAAGATTCACGTGCTCCTCTTCTCATCACATCTTCACACCTTCCCTGGAATTCTATTCAACTGGCATTCTCCAGATCTTCATTAAAATTCGCTCAAAATATGTGCTTTATGCATGGTTGATCATCCTGCTTGACCTCTGACACTACTGACCAACATACATTTCTACTTGCGCCCAACAATAACTCCACCACTAATTCAGCCGAGAAAAAGAGAAGATTGAAAACAAACACCATGAAAAACGAGGCGAAGTTGGACATTATTGGAACTTTATCGGAGAAACCACATGTGAAATGGTGATCACACCCTAAACGAAAGCAGGGTTTCGCGATCGCACCTCTTTCCGTTTGTTCTTCCTGGACTTGGGGTCGGGGACTCTCTTTGCCCCCTCCATTGGATGTGATTCTCGTCTCGAAATCTAGCGTGATGGTGAGCCCTAGAGAGGCGTCGTCGGAGTCCGGCAGAGGCCCCGGAGCAGAGAGCAAGCGCCGCAGTTGTTTTTGTGAACTTATATTTTGTCATGGGAAAAAGGGAGGTGTCCCTCGAAATGGCTCCTCTCATTTTCTTCATTTTTTTATTTTTTAAATGAATTCTTAAAAAATCGACAATATATTCTTGTATTATATCATTAAAGTTTTGTGAAAACAAATACTCACGGAGTCTTTATTTAGACAATCATTTTTCAACAGTTGTAGAATTATTGAAATCGACACCGTCTGAATGGAGGCCATAGGAGTATATTTTTGCACGAAATTTAAATGACATAATATAAGAAATATAATGATAAAAACTTACGAAAGCATATTTTAAAAAAAGTAAAAAAAATAAGGGAAAATGGGATATGAGGGGTCAAGTTAGCTCCCTCTGGGGCAAACCCATTTTACCTTTTTGATAGTCATAGTGAGTAAGCCGCTTGTTCAAGTGGTAATTTTGATTTTAGCCAACAATGCATGTACAAGAGGTGATTCTCTATCGATTTATGTATATAAATAACACGAGGTGAAAACTTCTTTCTCTTCAAAAGATGGTTTTCATTTTATCCAAAGACGCCTCTTAAAGATGTGGCTCTCATTAGTAACATACATATAAAAAATCTAAAGATAAAGCCGCCTCTTGAAGAGACAGCTTACCTATGGTGTATAACAAAGTAAAACATTTGCGCCCGTTCAGAGCCAATAACTTTCGAGACTTGCGGCTTGCATGAATTTTCCTCTTTTTTATTTTTCTCTTGGGTTTTCTAGAACATAATCACTACAATCTAATCAAACTACATAATAACCTCCATAACCATTGTAATTACACCATGATTATTGTACTTTCTAACTCTTAGGAGGTGTTTGGATACTGGGTTTAGGTGGGTTAAACTGGTTGCAGGTAACCTATTTTTGGGTTTTGGTGTTTGGATAGAGGGTTAAACTGGGGGTGGGTTAGAAGTGGGTTTGGGGTGATGTGATTGTATTGGAGTTTGAAAAAGTGAGAAGTTATTGTGATGTGATTGTATTGGAGTTTGAAAAAGTGAGTAGAAGTGGAGTAGTTTATAATTTTTATATGATATGATGGTATAGTATATTATTTTTTGATGGAATTGATGATGGAGAATTGATTTATTTAATTTTTAAAAAGATAAAAAGTGGGACCCACGTGGAGGGAGAAAATATGGGGTAGGGGAGTTAAACCACCCTTGGGGTGGTTTAACCCGATACAAGAACGCACCCTTAGGGGGTGTTTGGATAGTGGGTTTAGGTGAGTTAAACTGGTTGCAGGTAACCCATTTTTGGGTTTTGGTGTTTGGATGGAGGGTTAAACTGGAGGTGGGTTAGAAGTGGGTTTGGGGTGATGTGATTGTATTGGAATTTGAAAAAGTGAGAAGTTATTGTGATGTGATTGTATTGGAGTTTGAAAAAGTAAGTAGAAGTGGAGTAGTTTATAATTTTTATATGATATGATGGTATAGTATATTATTTTTTGATGGATTTGATGACGGAGAATTGATTTATTTAATTTTTTTAAAAAGATAAAAAGTGGAACCCACGTGGAGGGAGAAAATATGGGGTAGGGGAGTTAAACCGCCCTTGGGATGGGTCAACCCGATACAAGAACGCACCCTTAACCCTTGGACTCATAATAAATAGAGCAAGATCAAGGGGTTATGGTGTAATTACAATGATTTCGATGATGGTGGCATAATTTGACGGTACTTCAAGGGTCATGGTGTAAAAATCCCTTAATTTATTGTTGACATTTATAAGAGTCATGGTGTAAAATCTCAAGTATAGTCCTCCAACGAGTTCATTTTCTTGTCTTCACCATTTGCTTCGATTGTTTGTATTCCTTCCAAACCCACAATATCACCAGGGCAATAGTCGTCCTCAAGCGTGCTTTTAGTCGAACGCGTAGGTCGTAGACATGCTTAATCTGATCAAATGAGTTCATAAGTTTATCATCTTCTTCTTCAGCTCCCAGAAATGCAAGGCTTCGAGCATATTAATAGAAGATGGATCATCATCGTGTGGGTAAATCTTAATAGAAGCATATAAGTATCAAGTTAAGTTCAAAGCATATTATAAGATTTTCTGTATAGGTATATGGACTATCAAATAGGAGTTATACTCATATTTTTTAAACATGACACTCTCATATCATCACGTGCACTACATCATCATTTATCTATGTAGCATTCACGACAATAATATTAGATATGAAGTACCACATGCATTTTAAATGTTAAGAATAAAGTAAATAATCGAAATGACTATTAATCGAGTATTTACGCCTATTACCAACTCGTATTAACTTGCGAGTCCGTAATTTTATGCAATCATTGTATTTAGATCAATTCTTAATTCCAAACTTATCAAGTTATTTTTCTCACCACGGCTTTATACAAATAAAATGACGCATACCATCTAAAATAGGAAAGCTAGTCATTACCATTCAAATTTCATTAAAATTTTAAACAGTCTACAACTGAAGGCTCATAACATCAAACAACATAAGGTATTATGGCCAATGTCTTAGCATCAAGAAAATCACTAACTTAGCATGCTTCTTCAATCTAAAAACATGTAGAAAGTTTAATAATACCTACGGGAAAATGGGGCTGCCCCTAGCGGAGCTAAGTTGGTTCCTCTGTCCTATTTTTCTCATTTTTTATTTTTTTTGAAAAATGAATTCGTGGAAATTCATCACTATATCTCTATATTATGCCATTCAAGTTTCGTGAGAAACAGAGACTCCTTCAGACTCCATATAGACAGTCATTTGTTAACGGTCGTAGAATTGTTAAAAAATCAATCCCGTTTGGATGGAGGCCATAGGAGTCTCTGTTTTCACACAAAATTTGAATGACATAATATATAAATATAATCACTGAATTATTTTTCAAAAAAATAAAAAAATATGGAGAAAATGAGGCAGGGGGGACCAAGTTAGCTCCTCCGAGAGGGCAGCCCCATTTTCCCTAATATCTATATACCATAAACGTTCAATGAAAAGAACATGGCATTGTATTTACTAATCAAATCCTTATAGTTATATTTTATATTCCTTAAGAAATATCTAGGTAAATAGGCATAATTAATCATGTCAATGATTTAGTCAATGATCTAATTTCAACATAATAGTTGCACTTTATTATTTCAAGATAACAAATAAAGCATGCAATGCCTATAACCATATAATTTGCTTAAAAAACATTCATTAACAATTAATATGTTTATAAAGATTGAATGAAAGAGTTACGTTGTGAATCAAAACATCCTTATAAATAAAAGTTGTGGTACTACTTTATGTCAATATTCCATTCTTAGTCGACTTAAAATTTCAACGGAGAATAGGACAAGTTCCTTCGTGACAGGTGTCTACCCTCACTAAACTAGTGAGGCAATATCCACCTAGTTGTATCAATCCAAAAAAGGTTCAGTGGAGCTGCTCCCGTCTCATTTTCAGTATTTTTTTTATTTTTTTTTGAAAAATATCACCATGTATATTCATATATATCACTCCTATATGTCATTCGAATTTCATCAGAAACAGAGACTCATGCCCTTCATCTAGAAAAGGTCGATTACATCAATGTTTAGATTGTTAAAATTATTTGTTCTAAATGGAGGGCATAGAAATCTCTGGTTTTGACGAAATTCGAATGACATATACGAGTGATATATAAATGAATATACATGGTGATATTTTTAGAAAAAAATACAGAAAAAAAGGCGGGGGAAACCATGTTGGAGGACTTTTTTTAAATAATTATTAAAAAATTCAAAATTAATTAAATATACATGATTAAAAATTATTTAAAAAAATATGTATCGATCGGCACCTGAGGTGCCGATTTGGGATGCCTCATCCGAATCGACACCTCAGGTGCCGATTTGGGAGGTGGCCGTAGGAAAATTGCCAACGTTCCCCTCTCCCAAATCTATTATAAATAACTCCCCCATTCTCCTCATTCTTCACACATTCATCCCCTCTCCATTCTCCATCTTCCTCCCTTACTCATCTTCTCTCATTTCTCTCAATCTGTATTCTGAAGCGCGATTCTGTCTCTCTCAATCTGCTAATCTTATTCAAGTAAGAATAAGATTTTTTTTAGACCATTTTTCATGTTTTTTTGCAGGTTTTTATCAGTGAAGGCAATATAATATTGCGGATATCGGATTATATTCTTTTCTTTTCGGATAACATTTCTATTTGAAGACACGTATTTTTCAGGTAACATTACTTGTATTAATTTTTTTGTGACTGTAATCAATAATTAGATGTGCAAAATTGATACTTAATTTAAATATATATTCAAATTAAATCTTTTATATATTACAATTGAAATCATTTGTGTTATAAAACTTTCTATGAAGTACCCTACATAAGTTGAAAAAAAAGAAATATAAATATAATTTAAAAAATATCTTAATGTCAATTAGATTAAGGCTAAACACCTTATTATCATTGCATAAATTTAGATTTAGAAATACCCATAGTCATGTTATGATTACTTCTCATTTAGATTTGGAATCGAGCGCCGGAGGGTCTCTATACGGCGCTTGCAGGACTCACTGTGGTGAGAGTCGATGAGTCCCCAGGACCGGACTTTTGGATTCCATCTCTGAGTGATTAGTATATCATTTAAATAATCGATGAGTAGAGATGGCATCCGAGTGAAATATAAATGATTGTTATGTTCCAATAAACTAATCAAATCATATATTTTTATTCGTAGAGATGGCTTCCAACACCGCTCATGTCATATTATATTGGGGTGGATCGGTTCATATCTCTGATGACCATGTAGAATATATTGGGGGCAAGAAACGGATGGTTATATTACCATGCCAATTAACATACATTGGTTTATTGGCTCGAGTACCTGAAGCCAATGATCTCCCGCTCGACCAGTATGTACTTACATTAACGTGTAAGTGGTTGTATGAGGGATCAACATTCTTTACGGTACCGATTTACGATAATGAATCCACATTACCAATGTTGAGTTCAGTCATCAATGTGAGATTTATTCATCTTTTCGTAGAAGCTGCTCATTTTGCTATGGAAAATATGTCGTCATCATCGAGGTAAAAATAATCACATTTAAATTAAGGATTAATGTTATATTTTCTTTATTTAAACTGACAAAATGTAAATTAATCATGCCAACAAATGAGATCATGTTTGAGGATATCGAGGGATCCTCACAAGTAAATGATGAAGATGAATTAGTGACAGAAATATCCGAAGAAGAAAATGAGGAGTCTGAAAACGAATCTCAAACATTAGAAGAAAACATAGGTCGTAATAGTTGTCATGTTTTATATTAATTTACATAGTATATATATTTATAATGGCGTTCTGTAAAGGATTTGGACGAAATAATAAGCGATACAATATCTTTTTGTTTTCTTACTGTACAATGAAATAGTAATATTGTGCTAAATTTGAATATTATGATGGATAATTTTTTTATTAATTTCTGGAACGCATTGAGAATCAATATAAAAGAAATATGCATGTTAGATGAACTTAAGGTATTTATGAAAACTGCATTTGAATGTTAATACTAAACTATGCAGATAATAAATATAAATACATGCAACATAGAAATTTAGAATAAATTAAAGGTATGATAAAAATAAAATAGTTTTCGTTGTGATACAGGTTAGAAATGTCATCGTCCGAATCAAACTACGAGGATTTTGACATAGGATCAAATGCTGGGTTACCTATATCCACAAGATCACCTGAAGGAAAAAATGTGCAAGTTCATGATTTGAAGAAACAGAGAGGTATATAAAGAACAGAAACATTTGATTTATTCAAATCTCTATTGAACTCTTTTATTTTTTGGATATTAAACATGTTACTGTGGTGATTGAATTATAGAGATGAGACACACAAGAGATGAATTGAATGTCAAAATCACACAAGACTCCGAGCAGTGTAGAGAAGAAGAGATATTTGAAAAATACAGATGTATGGTTTAAATTCTAATATGCTTATTTTGATTTTGAATAATATATTAGCTATAATACATATTTGATGATATATTTTTTATTTCAGGCAAAGGATACGTGCAACATAGGTGTTTCATTGAACACTTCGTCCATTACATAGATGGACACAGACCTACTCCAAAACAACAATCTCTTATATCAAAGACGGCTTTTTCAAGACTTATCAACATAGGGAATATTGATATAGAGAGGAAAAATTTGCAATGGCTGGTGGAGAAATACCAAGGCGGGAGGGATTTTCAATTTGGTAATAAGGTTGTGACATTCAACGATGATGATGTTAGTATCATACTTGGTTTACCAAGTACAGGATTTCCAGTTACATTTAGGGGGAAGCGTTTACCTTGGAAAAGTTTGATATCAACAGAGCTTTTTGACAATGGCATGGTTTTCAACAGGAGGAAGCTGATTCATGTTGCTTGTTTGATTTTGTTCATGTTTACCACATTCCTTTTTTCAGATTGTGCGTATTCTTTTCCAAAAGAATTACTGCACTATGTTGAGTCATTAGAGGACACAAGATACTTCAACTGGTCAGATGCAGTTGCTAGGATGATCTTGTCAAATATGGACGATGTCTTTCATAGGATTCAACAGTGAAGAAATGGAGTAGCACGCATAACTCTAGGATATCTAACAGGATGCGTAGCTTGTTTATACGTAAGATATTTTTTAATTTTAAAGTATAATTGATTTTAGAATATATTATTCTAAGATTGGATTTTTTTCATGTACGGATGCTTGAATACTGTTGCAAAGAGCTAGTTGTGAGTCGTGATTTGAGACCAAGAATTCGGAAGTGGAGTGAAACAATAAAAGGGTTGTCAAGGAGATTGGTTTCATTAAGCAATAACCAGGTATATATTAGGTAAAAGTGTTTTGACATATTGTAAACAGATTAAATGAATAAAAAATTCAATAAATGAATTCATATGAAATTACTATGCATTGCTTTAGAAAAAATAGCTTACTGAACTATTAATAAATTTTATTTGATTGATTTACGCCAGATCTTGCCAAATATTCATCCAAGGAAGAATGATATAGTCAAGATAGCACCTGATGAGTATGTCTTCCCTTATGAAAAGTTCTTCTTGAGTGGATTTTCTGTGAGGAGACCAGAATTAATAATTGAAAAGGTCATCCCAGTTCCATTAGATGGTCCACTTAGGAGAGGACGGTTCAAAAAGGGTGTATTTCATGCAATAATGAGTGATGATGGGAAAGAAACTGAGGTTGAAAAGAAAATTAAAAAAATAGAATGCCAGTGTGAAACTTTGCAAATAGAAGTAATAGAGTTAAGAAATTTGGTTGAGCAGCTTAAAAGGAATTCAAACCACACAGACAATGATGGTAAGATTGTTCGGTATGAAAATGAGATAATGAGTTTAAAGCAGGAAAATAAAGAGCTTAAAGAAGAAATTCTGAAGTTGGTGAATCATATAGAATCAGTACTTCATGAACCAATAATAGAAAATGTGGACAAACATTTTTCAAGCATGACAGTTACTGAAAGCATGGTTGAGACATGCGATCAACAAACTATGGATGATAAAGATGCTTGTGAAAAAAACACCGAAAAAGATATGCTTGAAAAAGAACAAGATGACAGATCTTTTGAAGGAAAACATGGAGATGTGGAAAATATTGAAACTAATAAAGTGGGTGACGAAAGATTGGAGATGGTTGGCGAAGAGTTGCCCAACACTGATGTTGAGAAAGCAGTTGATATGCTTTCATTTGAACTTGTAATTAATGAAGGAAGAAAAAAAGCAAGTTCACTAATTAGTGAAACACCAACAAAAAGGAAGAGGGAAAAGGCACAAGTTAATCCGAGCTCATTAGCAAAAAGAGTCAAGGAAAGGAGGGAGGCAACAAGATCAAGAACAGAAACTGCATACAATGATCAAATGAAGAACAATGATGTGAAGAATAAATCAACAAAGAAGTCGTCAAAGAATACATCAAAGCCTTCAGAAGTTTATGCCCATCCTGACTCGGAATCAGAGGTAAGAAAATAACTATAAATCTATATAAAAATAATTATATAACGATATAAATTGTTCGTGTGCAGTATCTATGCGATGCTCCAACAGATTTCATAGGATATGAATTCATAACATCAGAAGAAAAGGAGATAATTCAGAGATTCCTGAGAGATCTTTGATGAATACTCATTCATCACTCTTTATTCTTATATTTTAGCTACAAAAACCTTTGCAAATGCATGTAGATATATGTAAATACAAATAATTACCAAAAGAATGCATTGTGTAAAAACCTATAATTAGCAGTTTTTGTGCAAAAATAAAAGAATAAAGATTAAAAAGAAAAAGAGGGAAATATTTAGAATAAATATTGAGCAACCTAACCCAAGGGAGGGCTCAGCATGGGCCTGACCGCATAAAAGCCAAAGTAGAGGGAGATAGGGGCTCATGTGTGTACATATCTATGTAAATAAATAAAAATATTTTCCTCAACAAAAATAAGCTTAAATTATGCTTGTAAATACTTGTATATATCTATAAGTATAAAAACAAAAGAAAAAGATAAAAATCAAAAAGACCAAAAATACCACCTTCACCATGTATATAAACCACTCTTATATATTTATTTAGTCATGTAAATAAATAAAATAAGAACAATCAAATCAAAAACAAAATAAAAATAGCAAAATTAAAAATACAAAAATACATTGTACATATACCATGTATATAAATGTACATACATATTTATTTTACCTATGTATATAAATAATAAAAATTAAATAAAAATATCTTTTTATTCCTTATTTTATAATGTAAATAAATAAAATATAAAAGGGGAATAAAATTGTACAAAAATAACAATTAAAAATCAAAAATCAAAACCCTATATATTGTATATATACCTATGTATAGTACTATATTGTATATAGCTTATTTTTATTTCGAAAAAATTATTAAAAATCACTAAAAAATAGAAAAAAAAATAAAATAAAAATATTTCATGTTTTAAGTTTTTAGTAGTTCGACCTTTTTCTACCCTAAAATAAAGAAATAAAATTGGTGTGCTTGGCGGGCTCTGATTGGTCCATGGGGGATTGTTGACCCCCGGTCAACTCTCCCCCCAGGACCACTCAGAGCCGGATCTGAGTTCTGGACCCGATTTCTCAGACTTTTACCTGCTCGACCCGATCGCCATTCCACTTAACCCCGGGTCCTAATCCGAGATTGATCGTCCCTAATCCACGTCCGGGGTGGGTTATGGGGATCCGTGCTCCGACAAGCTTGCCCGGACCTATCTTAGCCGGACCCCTAGCCATATATAGCCGTTGCTCCGCCACCCTAATGCTCCATCTTTGGCCATTTGTTTCCTCCTCCTGTGAGCTCCAGAGAGTGCGCGAGAGTGACAGCTCGCGTCTGAGCCTGTTGAAGCGAGGAGAGGAGGCGAGTCCATCGATCCGTCGAGCTCCGCCGCCGTCGCTCCGCCATCAGCTGGAGCTTGAGCCTCGGAGGGAGACGCTCCTCGAGGCGACGACCAGGAGCTTCCCCAGCTCCTCCCCAGTCTCTCCGACCGCCCAGGTAACCTTGTAGGTCTTTATCTTTCTTCGATTTCCATTTACCCCCAAATCGCGCCGCCGCCGTCTTTAGCTGATTCCGACCACCCCTTCACTCCGTTTGATCATCGGAATCGTCCATCGCATCCCCCTCCCTGCGACGCACCTTCTTCACCCCTCCATCCAACCCAGCTCGCACAGGAGCTGGGAGCCGAGCTCCTCCGTCTACCACCTTCGCCGGAGCTCGCCATTTCGACTCACGAGCCACCGTCACCTCGCGTAACCGGGTCGAGGCAGTTTGCCCTCGACCCGCGAGTCTTCTGGTTCGCTTTGCAGGTCAAACGAAGGCCATATGAGGCCCTTCGTCATCCAGCCAGGAGGCTCATCTCCGCCGACCTCGACCGAGCTCCTCGGAGCTCGGCTCGATCATCGGAGCCTACCGGCAGACGCAGGAGCACTCCACGTTTCTTCTCCGACCTTCAGAGTGCTCCCAGGAGGAGCCTAGCACACACCTGAGGCCGGCGAGTCTCGCCGGGGACCTGTTCTTCCAGCATCCTCAGTCGCCGTTCGATTCGACCTCCAGCTCCAGACTTCATCTGAACCGTCCATCGGGGGAGCAGCAGTCACCGCCCGATCATCAGGAGGATCGATTCCAGCCATCCGATGCGCCAGTATTAGCCGCAGAAAGCCACAACCGCTCGATCAGACACGTGGCTGAACCCCGAGCGTCGGATCACATCGAGGACCCTAGCGTTGGAGCCGCAGCTGATCCACACCATAGATCCCTCCACGTGGCATCCATCCAGTCGGTCCGCATAATAAAGGGTAATTTGCCCTTAGGCCCTCTTAGTTATTTTATTTCGTTTTTAGTCTTGTAAATATTTAGCGTAGTTGTTTAAGTTTTGGTACATTTGCATAGAGGATCCCGTACTTTATTTTCCTTGCATTTAGACCCCGGTGCGTTGTATGACACGTGCATCGACACGTGATTGTCTGGTTTATTTGCAATAGAGGCCCCTATAGTTCTGGTTGTTCTTGAATGAATGAAAGTTTTTATCTATTTGCATTTATACCACTGTGCATGATATATTTCAGCATGTGCGTGATATGTTGGGTATTTTGCAGATAAGCCCTTGGACTTTTGGTACCTGTTACCAATAAGTCCTTGGGACTTATTTTTATTGCATTTGGGTCCCCGAGTGCCCCAGACACGCGTGTGGCGTGTGTTTTGCTGGGTAAATTGCACCAGACCCCCCAGACTCTTGGGTATTTGCACTTTGGTCCCTGTGCACAGTGCCCCTTCTTTATTTTTGAATAAAATAGCAAATCACCTCCAAATCCAACGAAAATTGGACACATGGCTCCTGCCATGGTGTAAAATTTTCTTGGATTTTTAGGACATTTTTTATTCCATTTGATATTTTTAAAAATTCAAAAACACTCATTTTTGCTACTGTCTAACTTTACAAACCCCCAAAAAATATTAAAACTACTTAAAAATTCCACAAAAATTAGCTACTGTTTGTCTTGCTTAGTTTGATTTTCTAGCCAATTTTGGCTATTTTTCATTACAGAAAACCACTAAAAATTGAAAAACACATAAAACCTTATAAAAATTCTAGTAAATAAATTAAAAATCCAAAAACAATAAAATTGGTGCCTAAATTTTTCTCATTTTGTTTTTTTACATGAAAATTACCTCCCAGCCATTTTGGGGCTCTTAGATATTTTATCTAGGCCTTTTTGGCTTGGCTGGACAGTACCATTTATTTTAGTCTCTGTTTGATTTTTAGAAAATTAAATAAACATCAGAAAATTCTCAAAAATTCACTAAAAACACTAAAAATTATAAAAGACATAAAAATATTTTTGTTTGAATTTTTAGTTGCTTTTTAGTGCTTTTAATAATTTGTTGAAGTGTGTGTTTACTTGTTTTTCTTATTTTCTTTATACATTAAAAAATCCAAAAAAAGTATAAAATAAATTAAAAACCACTAAAAATATTTTGTTCTTTGATTTTATTTCTTTTTACTACTTCGTAGGCCGAGAGGCCAACCCGTGCTCCTTGAGTTCGACCCTGGTCGCTATACCAGGTTAATCCAATAGCAGGACCGCTTTCGCATTTTTGATTGATTTTATCTTTATTGAGTGGTTCATTCTTCTTGATTGACATAGTCTGATCGCTTAGGTCGCAACGACCTATTTAGTACCTTATACCCGAGTGCTCAGTCGTGTCATCAATCCTGCTGACAAGTACATTTCTTTTAGTTATCTTACTACTGCTTGAATGCTTAATCGATATTATTAAACTAATGGTTAACATTATAATTGCATGTTAAATGCAACTTATCATTCATCGTACAAGAGTTACTGCAAAGGAAAGGAAATACATAATTTCTTGTATGAGAGAATGATTGAAGACTCGGTATGTTTATAGCTATTTTGTATAACAATTAAGGATATCATGAACAACTATAATTGTGAGTAAGACACCTATTTACAATAATGTCTGAACCTTTGTAGATAATCGAGATGTATCTGGAAATAATTTGTCATAAACACCGTAAGGACGAAGGCATCATTCCATTCATATTCACTTCAATTTACAAAATGGTAAGCCACTGTATAACTTTATATATAAGGTTATAAACATATAGGCTGCTAACTAACATATTAAATCTAAAACTTCACAACAATACTTCATTAACAATGTTGAAGCTGGAACAGACGAAGAGTTCAACAAATTGGAGAAATTATATGATGACCCTGAAGATCTTATTGGATTATCAAAAGTATTCACGGTCATTCATACAAGAAATCATTGACACTTGCTTGTTGCAGATTTGGAAACAAGGAATTTTTACTCGTACAACTCTATGAAAGGCAACAAATTCCACAAGAAAGATCTTTACAAATGGGTATTGATTAGATATAAAAATTTAATTATATCATTGTATTAAATTTACTTAACTAACAACGATCTTAATTTTAGATGGGATGGATCAAAGAATACTTCAGCA
This sequence comes from Ottelia alismoides, assembly GCA_037367405.1. Taxonomy (NCBI): domain Eukaryota; kingdom Viridiplantae; phylum Streptophyta; class Magnoliopsida; order Alismatales; family Hydrocharitaceae; genus Ottelia; species Ottelia alismoides. The sequence continues at coordinate 76,655 of JAZKJV010007611.1, read as the reverse complement.
CAACATACTTGGGAGATAGCGTTTTCAATTGGGGTCTAATTATGTGCTGAAGACTGCCCTCAGCAACCTGCACAAAGCTTGGACTGTGGAATTTATGTCATGAAGATGATCGAGTACTTGTGCGAAGGAAAAGCACTAAACTTCAGTTACGACGACATCCTGCGATTCAGAGCAGAAATAGCTTGCGAACTGTTACGCATTAGCAGGGTAGAAATTCAAGTTTCAAATGATGCAGTGACTTATCATAGTATTTATGATAATATAGCTACATGTTATCAGTAGTTGAACAATGGATAGAAACAATGTTACTTATTTTTTATTGAGTCTAAACATAGCATGTAGAACTAATTACATATTTTGGGCGATTTTTGAGCTATATGCTGAAAATGAATCTTGCTTTCTGCACATTTAATTAGTTTGTGATATAGGAACTTGACATGGATTATAATCTGAAAAAGTATATATCATTATGATATATTGCAATGTTATATGATTGTGAATTATAACCTGTTAAAATAAATATAAATATAAATATAAATATATATATATAATTTAATGGGGCTGCCCCCTGGGGGCAGCCAACATGGCTGCCCCTCCCCCTGTTTCCGACGTTTTTTTTGAAAAATAAAACCATGTAAATTCATCCCTATATCCCTCCTACATGCCATTCGAATTTCGTCAGAAACAGAGACTCCTACGGCCTCCATCGAGATAGTGTCGATTTAAAAAATCCTGTTACCGTTAAAAAATGACTGTCTGGATGGAGGCCGTAGGAGTCTCTGTTTCCGATGAAATTCGAATGGCATGTAGGAGGGATATAGGGATGAATATACATGGTGACATTTTTGAAAAAAAATAAAAGAAGCGTCGAAAATGGTGCGGGGGCAGCCATGTTGGCTACCCCCAGGGGGCAGCCCCATTAACCTCATATATATATATATATCTTATTCATTTTTTAAATTAATTCATTGGAAGGACCAATGATTTCATTTGATCAAGTATTGTTGATAATTTATAGCATCGATTATAATTTTTAGATTAAATTATTAAAATTTGATATTACTTTTTTACAAATAAGGAAGAAATATTACTTACTCGATGTTAATGGAATTTATGTCATGAAGATGATCGAGTACTTGTGCGAAGGAAAAGCACTAAACTTCAGTTACGACGACATCCAGCAATTCAGAGCGGATATAGCTTACGAACAGTTACGCAGTAGCAGGGTGGAAAATTCAAATTTCAAATGATGCAGTGACTTAACTTAGTATTTATGATAATATACCTATATGTTATCAGTAGTTGAACAATGGATATAAACAATGTTACTCTATTTATTATTGAGTTTAAACATAGCATGTATAACTAATTATATATTTTGGGCGATTTTTGAGCTGTATGTTGAAAATGATTCTTGCTTTCTGCACATTTAATCAGTTTGTGTTATAGGAACTTGACATGGATTATAATCTGAAAAAGTATATATCATTATGACATGTTGCAATGATATATGATTATGAATTATAACCTGTTAAAATAAATAAATAAATAAATAAATAAATAAATATATCTTATTCATTTTTTAAAGTAATTCATTGTAAGGACCAATGATTTCATTTGATCAAGTGTTGTTGATAATTTATAGCATCGATTAGAATTTATGAGTAAATTATTAAAAATTGATATTACTTTTTTACAAATAAGGAAGAGATATTACTTACTCAATGTTAATGGCAACATGAATCTGTTCAGCGCTTAGCATTGGTATAATGACATGTTTAGCGTTTAGAATTGATATATTGAACTTATATATGAATGTTGACATGTTTCATACACTAATCACTGGTAAGAATAGCAGATATTAAAAGTGTTTGGAATTTAAAATAGAAAGAATGATATACATTGATTGGATAAACAAGCAGATGCACGGAATATATAAAAAACAATTGAATAAGTATAAAGCAAATCATTAAAAACTAAACACTGTGTTATACAATAATATTTTAAAATTTGAATACATGGTTTCCATTATAAACATTGGAACTATATTATAAAATAGGTCTGTGGTTGCTCGTTGTAGATGCATGGAGAAGCAAGATCCTGATAACAGTATCTTCCTGGACTTAGATGGAACCTCATGTGTCTTTTAAGCATTTGCTGAAAAAAACAAGAACAATTCTATGTGAATAAAATCAAATCTGACCCAGAATAAGTGTAAGAAACTGAAATGAAATGGTAAAAAAGTATACAATAAAAAGTACCTTATTAGATTCTTGTGAAAACAAACAATGAAATGTAAACAGAAATTTAGGAATCACTGTCTCCAGAGCTCAAGGATAAATCACTGAGAAGAATATCAAACAACAAATAAATTAGCTTATTAATGAAAATTCTATTAGGCATTGGCATTAGAATTTATCTGGCTAGAGTTGTTGTTATCATTTAAATTATTTTGCTGTGATAAGTTAATAATTTGGAGCTGTGAAATAAGACTTTTAAATTTCTTTTGAGCAAAATCGAATGCAGAAGAATCATCAACAGACAAAGCAACTACATTGGAGCATAATCTATTCAACTCACCAGCCCTTTCAAGTTGAACATTCCTATTGTATAGTGGGTAATTTCCAGATTTCTTAACATTCTTTGTCCATCTTTTTAATATGTAGACATTGTCCAGAATCTCAATATCTCTTGTCTTGAAAACAACAAACAAATGTCTGCATGGTATACCTTCGTATTCCATCTTGCCGCAAGAACAAACAACTAAATTTGAGTCAGTATATAATGAAACCTCCCTGCTTTTTTCAGTTCGACCAATCTTGTTGACAAGATATATTATTCTGTAGCTGGAGCTCTCAGATATTACAACATTCATCCCAATACCTTTCTTTAGCTGCTTACGAACGACGTAGAATATAGTCTTTGTATATATTTGCCATAATTGATCTTCCATCTTCCATGTGGTGTCCGTAATTAGTCTCTTCTGATCTGAATCATTATCCAAGCCATTGTCACATTCTCTAAGCCTCTGAAGTGAAGTCTGAAATCTGAAAATGAATTCAAGTAGTGAATTTTGCTTAGTTATGTGGCTTTGGAGAAAAGCATTCATACTCTCGCTACGTTGGGTGCTCCGCATTCCTGCAAAAAATTTATCCCTCATGTATATATCAAGCCACTTATGTCTTATGCTGAACTTTTCGGCAAACCATCCATTATCTGATAAACCAAACTGATCAATTGCATCTACCCATCCATTTTCGAAAAGCTCAATAAAGTGAGTACGTCATACAAGGTCAGAAAACTGTTTTTAATGCTTTATCAATATCCTGTATACGACCAAGCTTTGTCTTTAACTTTGACATTATGTGTCAGGCACATAGCTTATGAATAGTATTTGGAAAGGATACAAGAATAGCAGCGTGTATAGCAGGGTCTTCATCTGTAACAATAGATATAGGGTGTTTTCCCATTGCCTCAATGAATTTGTCGAACAACCAAACAAAAGATTCGGTATTTTCTCTATGTAAAAATGCATTTCCAAAAAATAAGGTCATGTTATGATGATTGACACCACAAAATGATCCAAAAACAAGCTTGTATTCGTTAGTCCTGTAGGTGGTGTCAAATGTAATTGCATCACCAAAAAGTTTGTAGTCGGCAATAGACTCAGAATCAATCCAGATGCAATGAGTAAGCATGTTTTCCTCATCAGTTTTGTAGGGATAGAAGAACTCAGGAGTCTTCCTTTGATAATTGCGTAAGTGTTCAAGTAGCATATGAGCATCCAATCCATCTTTGTTTTTCTTTTCAGATCTATTTAGATTGTATATATCACGAACTATACCACCAGCTTGACTATTAGTGATAAAACCATTGTCTATGAAAGTCGATTGCTTGGAGGTAGAAATATTAACATCAGCCATTGATTTCACAAGCAACTTCGTAGCCCTTGAAAACCTTCTATTCGGTCTCAAATAACATCTTTTAGAAGGCGTTACAAGGTTGTGGTTATGATCTTCGATGAATTTAACAACAATCCAATCACCTTCTTCACGTCTATGACGAATAGCAAGCATTGCATCGCATCCAGTTCTAACTAAACCAACTTTATGTTCTTCATGGTAAAATTCAATGTCATCACTATAATCGCTATCCACTGAAACACGTACTTTCCTATTGCTCTTTAGAGTAGAGAAACCTTGTTTCCAGCAAACAAATTTTCTAAAAATAACCATCTTTTCCTTTGTTACTCTGTTAACACCATGACGTGTACTACTCTTTCTAACATTAAATCCAACAATAGTAGCATAAGACTCATATAACTGGTATGCTTGTTCAATAGATCCAAAAGTCATTCCAATGATTGGGGTATATGGATTTGCATATTCATCGAACCTTTGGGGTATAGTGTAGTTTTCTGTAAATATATAAAATTTAATAAGCATATTATTGAATGTATAACCTTTACTGAAATTTGTATAATATGTTATGATTTAATGTAATTGAAATGAGATATTACAGACCACCAGCTATCGATAAAGTTATATAATATTGAAGATGTTCAGTAGTTACTATTATAAGATACCGTTTTTAAATATATATATCGGAAATTATTAAAAAAATGTCAACAAATTTTAAAATATTAATTGTATTTGTAAAATTAACACTTAAAAATGTAATATATAATATATGGTTTGTAGAAATATATAAGAAAAAGTTATAATATAATACTTTACGGAGTGATTCTATATAGTAGTCTTGTACGAAAAAGAAAAATGCAACATCTAAAAGATATTATATTTTGAAATACTACTGAATGTAAATAGCATTCAATTATTAAATATAAATAATATTTTTATCGTATAATATTATCTCTATAAACTAAAAAAGAGCAGTTAATATTAAAAAAAGTACTGGTTATTTCAAAAAAATTTAGGCTTAAAATAAAGACACTTAATAAATTTTAAACTTATATCTTACATTTTCAAATACATAACGAATGTTAGTAAAAAGAAGATTACCTATTTAAAATAAAGGCTTTTATTTAAATATTCAAATAACTACATTGAAAAATTAAAGAAAAAGTTCAATTTCTACAACATGTATACATGAAAACATAAAATTTGATTAAATAATTAAGAAATAAATATTGAAATAGTCAAATATGTACGAACCTTCATATTCATGATTTCCATTACTTCGTTCAAAAGGACCATCAAGTAGAAAGTGCATCTGATAAGAACATAAACAAATCAAACAAATAATTTAAAAAAAACATGAAGAACCTGATACAGATTTAAAAAAAAGAAACCTGATGCTGGACGAGATTCGGTTCAGGGTATTCGACTAAAGTATCCGAAGAACCGAGAAGAAGAAGTTGCTGAAATCAGAATGAGATTTTATTAAATAAACCGAACGATGTATGCATAATTTAAGAAAAGGTTAGAAATTATGTGTTTAAAATAATGTTGAAGAAACAGATTTGCCAACATAAAACCAAGTAAGACGAAAAGATGAAATAAATACCTGGAAAACACTAATATTTGGATTTTCGGAAGACATAGACAGAAGAAACAGATCTAAACCTGGAGACAAAATTCGAAAACATAGAACAAAGAGATAATCTGGAATGAGAAAGAAAAATAAAAGGAATGTTTACCTCAATAAATCGGCATAATAAAATTGATGATAATAAATATTTTCAAATTGAACAAATTAGTCGGATTTGTAGTTAATAGGTTAAGAATTTCCATAAAAAAAGGAGGGAGGGCGGTTTTGATGGTGGCTTTCACTTGCAAACCCGGATTTAATCATGTCCATCAATTTAAATCAAACGGCTATAAATTGCGGCTCATCATAATCACAATGAGACCCCGCCTCATTTGAAATTTCTCTTCTATATATAGGAAAAACTTGAATTGAGGTGGAGCCTCATTTCAACCATCGTGCGACAACTCATTAGACCCGTCAGATTACAATCGACGGCCTCAGTAAAAACCACCATCAGAGAGTCGAAACCACTAAGACTCTATTAATGAATTTCTATTTATAGGAATTTACCATATTCTATCAATGACGACAGATATGGTGTAAATAAATTGAATTCCACTTTTCCAACGGATTAGTTATGTTCGAATTGAATTCTCTTTCTTCCAAAAATGTGGATTTTTCATTAACATTTCATTTCCCTACTATTCAGAATTTCTCGACATATCTCTAGTTCTTTTTCAGATATTTCTTATCAAACTCCGTGATAGTCAATGGAATTCGATGAAATAGCAGATCGCGCATTTAACAGAGATAATGCACAAGTAGATGTACTTTTTCTATTTTTTTAATCATCGTTTTATTTGCAAATTATGAGAACTATATTAATTTTCGTTGAAAGATGAACTGGTTCTTTAATAGAAATCGTATTAGGTGTTAGTATTTTTTATTTTGTATGTAATTTTTGGCATTAATATATTAATTTCGTCCAGTTATCTGACGGAGATGGTGAAGTTATTGGAGTGGTGGAACGAACTGATGATAATTCGCATCAACCAGGTATTCTGAATGATAAAGATGTTTCAAAGCATCATAGGCCTTGTTCATTTATATGATATTGGAAAAATACCTGTTCATTTTGCGCAAACTCGGTATATTTTGTGTTAGAGTTCGTCATTTTACATCAATGAACTATAATTTACACCATTGAACCTCATTTTACACTTCCAATTTTCTTTTTTTAAACTCACACCTTAATACAACAGAACTTATATTGTATTTATGCTCTATATTCGAAAATACTTAATCTGACTGCCAGATATTCTGGATGCCAAATAGCGATCAAAGCATCATATTCCTTGTAGGATATGATGTAATACCGCCCTGATAATTGCTAATACGAGTCCATAATTTGATAACTTACACATAGGTGCATCATTTTACATTTACTTTCAATATTTTACATTTATATGTAATAATTTACATATTCCATCAACAATTCCAAATTCATTATCATATTTTACCTATAATGATTTTTCCACTATCAACAATCTTAAATCATATAACCTATATTACCATTCAATAATACTTTTTTAGGGATTTGCTAATATGTTTCCTTCTTGAACAAGAGCTATGTTATATGTATACATATTGTATTTTAAGTGTCATAGTACTTCTAATTTAAAGTGGAGCTAAACATTTTACACATATTTGCAGTATTTTACATAGATTATCAATAATTTAATTATCTTTAGAATGATTTACATATTGCTATTATTATTCCTTCTTGCTAATACATCTCTAATTATATAAATTCCTTCAGGTTCCGACTACTCAATCAATGATACTATCAATGGTATTACACCTCATATAGGCCAAACATTTGTATCTATTCAAGATGCATATAAATTTTATGAGACATATGCAACAGAGATTGGATTCAATGTTAGGAAAGCAAGCTCAAGAGTTGGTAAAGATAATGTTTCCAAGGAACGGATAATTATATTTAAATCATTTGTTCGTTGGAAAGAGGGGTTCTCTAAAAATACATATAAAACGCTGTCAGTGGACAATGCAAGAAATGATGAGAGCGATGAATGTATTTTTTATAAGGAGGAGCGTCGTGTTGGCTTATCACGGACTGGGTGCAAAGCTTTCATGTCAGTTTCATTTAGGCCTGATCTCAAGGATTGGTTTGTATCGAATTTTGAAGCAGAACACAATCACAATCTCGTTTCTCCATCTAAACGCAGATACCTCAGACCAAATAGACGTTTTTCAAAAGCCACAAAAATGCTTGTAAAGTCAATGAATGATGTGAACATACCTGTATCCAAGCAGTCAGCGTTCATAAACATGTCTAGCGGTCAAGTTGGTAGTATTCTTCGAGATATTTATAACTTAAACAGAAAGGAGAAAAAACAACGTATTGGGATGGATGTTCACCTTCTAATTGAACATTTTGAAAGTTGTAATGTCAATACTCCTGATTTTTACTATGCTTACACAACCGATGATGATAACAGACTCACTCAGTGTATATGGATTGATAGTGTCTCTATTGAAGAATACAAATTATTTGGTGATACAATATCGTTCGACACAACATATACAACCAATGAATACAATCTGGTCTTTGGATCTTTCTGTGGTGTTAACCATCACGGTTACACAATTTTTTTTTGAAAATTCATTCATGAGCAAAGAGACAACCGAGCCATTCTCGTGGTTATTTGAGAGATTTCTAGAAGTAATGAGTAAACATCAAATTTCTATAATCACAGACGAAGATCCGACAATTTGTGCATATGTTAGGATATGTTTTCCACATACTGTTCATAAATTCTGCACTTGGCATATAATGGCCAAGCTTAAAAGTATGCTTGGAAAGATTAAAGATATAAATGAAGTTCTCTCAGCGTTTCCATAGTTGTATGGAAAAGTATAACTATAAGTGAATTTGAGCAAAGCTGGTGCAAGATTATTGATCAATATGATTTATCATCTAATGTCTGGTTGAATGAGAAATATAGCATCAGATATAAATGGATTAGTTTATATCTTAAGGATTATTTTTGGGCTGGTCAGCGTAGTACACAAAGGAGTGAAAGTATGAATGCATTTTTGCAACACCACATCACTAACAAAACTCTTTGCTGGAATTTGTATATATTTTTTAAAATGTAATTCAACGACGCAGGGAAAGAGAGAATGACATGGATAACATTGGTGAAGTATACACTCCAGAAACAAATTTCAAATGGAAGATGGAGGTACAGATGGTTCGCATATACACCAAGTTCATATTTTACAAATTTTGGTTTGAACTGAACGTAGTGAAGGAACTTAATGTTCGAACTCATTCGAACTCTCTAGATTACTGTCAATATTTTGTGTCATATATTGGGAAATCCGATGAAGAATTATGTGTTTCTTCGTCTACGGAAAGTGATTTTCTTGTTTGTGAATGCAAGAATATGCAATTCTTTGGATATCCATGTAGGCACATACTTGCAGTTTTGAAGATACAAAATGTAGAGCTTCTGGATGAGGAATATATATTGAAAAGGTGGACAAGAACCATTAAAAAATCAGGAAATTATCCTATTTATGTGAAAGTTGCACACCAATAAAGGTCGTCTCAGCTGAATCAATTGTGTTCGCATATTATTTCAGCTTCGGTCGAACAGGATGAGGACATATTCTTATTTACTAAAGAAAAATTAAGCGATTTATGTAGCAATATTGATCTTATGATAAGTAACAAACCTTCTTCGAGCTTTACAACTGGGAACAATACAAATGTTCCAGATATGATTACTGAACCGGCTGTTAAAGAACCAAATGTTGCGAGAACGAAAGGAAGCGGTCGCGGTGGTAGACCTAAGGGCGTTGGCAATCGTATTAGATCGGAATCTGAGATGAGAAGAAATAGAGGTCGACAAAGCAAATCTGGCATCAAATACAATGTTGGACACGATTCTAGAAATTATCCTAATAACAAATCGGTGAATCACGGTAAATTTTTAACATTCTTTACTTATTAATTTCTAATTTTTTTCATTAATCCTTGTGCTTTTTTTGCAGTTGAGGACGACCAACATTAACATGAATTGATCAAATTCATTTAATGTAAGAGTATATTTTTTTCTATTTTGATGTAACATTTTTTACATTTCATATAAAACATTTTAATGTTGCTTATTATATTCATTTCATTATCTTTTTTTTGCAGGATTGCAATTTACGGAAAGATTCTTAGCTGCAAATGAGCTTTGACGTTTGGCTGCTTATCAGACTTTGAATTTTTATATTTTATGTATTTTTTTGCTTGTCGTACTTTGTTCAGTTACTATAGAATTCAAACAATGTGTTATTTATATTGTTTAAGTTAAGATGTATCCCTTTGTGATATCATAATAGAGAGTATTTCAGCTTTGTGTTTTTTGTGATGTTAATGTTTAATGTTCAACTTGAGCTTTCAATCATATAAGTTCAAAATCATATTATTTGGATATATGTGTCATTCATTTCATTCTTGTCTAATGATTCTGTTTTTCAGGGATTTTAACTGTTTAATTATACTTGCCATTCATTCTTAGTATACGAAATGTATACTAATCCTTATTAACTGTTGTTTAGGGCTTTGATATAAAATTTGACACATTTCTATAACACATATCAATATTACATTATTAAATATTTCTTATCAACAATCCTAACAATTGGAGTCAATATCTAGGTTATATGAATTCTTACTGTATATTATATAGTCGGTAATACCTGCTAATCAGACACAGTAGTTTTATTTTATACTCCAGATACATAATTTACAAATATGGGCAGTATTTTACAATTGTATTCAATATTTTACATCTCTTTGTAATAACTTACATATTCGTTTAATATTTTAAATATCTTTGTCATATTTTTATTATAATATTTTTTCATTATCAACGATCTTAAATCGTAGAACTTATATTATCATTCAATAAATCGTAGAACTTAAATAATATGATTCCCTCTTGTACAAGAGCCATGTAATATGTATTCTTATTGTAGTTTAGGTTTCGTAGCACTCCTAATTTAATGTGGAGATATACTTTTTACAAATAGGTTCACTATTTTACATATATTATCAATAATTTATATATTATTATCATGATTTACATAAATTTCTATTATTTTACAATAGGGGACAATGGATGCCTGTATTTTATGTAAAGGTTATCGGTGCCATATTCTTTGTGGAAGTTCAGAGGTTTGCTATTTTGAATTCGTAACATACTATAACACATAGTACTTTAGTGCTTTATTGTTATGTGAAACTCTAACGTACGAAATCAACTTTCAGTCTTATAATTTCAGTCTGTTACAACTTTTACCATTCTATAATAGTTTTCATATATTTGCTAACATAAGTCGTTATCGTATAAGATCTAAGGTAATATTATTTCGTACTGTATACTAATCATTGTACAAGTCCTTATCGGTACTTTTTATATTAAAGTGGTGATATATAATTTACTTGTGTATGTATTATATTACAGTTACTTACAATAATTTACATTCTTTTGTATAGAATTACAATTTTAATCAATATTTTACACTCCCTATCATAACTTTCAAAAAAATTATGCTTCTATTTGCAAGAACAAGTCTAAATCAGCAAGAGTAATAACAAACATACATTAATCATTGGGATGTGAATCTTTAACGTAGAAGAAGATTTTCGACCATTGGAAAACACATTTGTAACCAGAAAACCATTCCATTATCGAGCATTAGAATACATATTTTGTCTCCCTATCAAACATGTATATACTGACTACAACATGTAACAGATAGTCAATGCAAACATAGGATAATCATGATATTTAAAAGAAGTGTTTTGTTTAAAAGAAGGTCTAAACAGAAGCTATGGAAACATAACACAATTTAAGACATTGCAACAATACATAGTTCTAAACTAAAATGCAAAAACTTTAAGATGTGTTTATACTATGTCTGCCATCTCTATCACTGTGTCGCTGAGTTCTCTATGTGACCGCACGTTAACAATAAGGAAGCTATTTCAGCTCTGAATCTGTCAATATCGTCGTAGTTGAAATCCAACGCCCTTCCTTCGCACATGTACTCCATCATTTTCATCACGTAGACACCACAATCCAGACTCTGCAAAGGTTGCTGCGGGCAATCTTGCACGTATATGATTTCCCAACCTGTAAGGCATTCATCTGGAATGTTGTTCATGAAGTACTCTGAAATCCAGCCATGCTGAGATGTAATTCAAAAAGAATATTATTAACACTGAATTAAATAATTTAATAAAATGTAAATTTTTATAATGTCATACCCATTTCAATACATCCTTTTTATGGAATTTTGTTCCTTTCATAGAATTGTATGAAAGGAACTTTCTCGATGAAAAATCAGTCACAAGAAGGTGCCAATGGTTTCTTGTATGAATAACCGTGAAAATTTTCTCCAACTCTGGTACGTGTATTCCTTCTTTGTATAGCTCCTCGAGCTTATCAAATTCATTTTCCGTAGCATTAACCACCGGATTCACAAGGTATTGCTGAAAAATACAAGTAAGAATATTAAATTATGGTGATTAAAGATATTTAAAAAAAATTATATCAGTAATTACAATCTCACCATTTGGAATATTGGTGTGAATAGAAACAGGATATGATCATTAGTTGTGCAGTATTTATGTTGTAGCATGTCCATAAACATGTCGATTGTCTGTAATATCAAAAACAATTTATTCATAAAGAAATTTAAAAAAGTAATTAATAAAAATATACGTACTGAATCCTCGATCATTCTTTCGTACAAAAAGTTATGAATTTCTCTCCCTTTACAACTCCGATTCCTCGGAGTAAAGTAGGTGGCATTCAATGTGACGAATAATCTTTAATTAATATTATCTCTTTAAAGTTAAAGATTTTTAAATGTAAATGTTGAAATTTGTTTAAAATACTTACTTGTCTGCAGGACCACGAAGAAATTCTTGAATTATTTTCTTCGTTTGTTTAGATACTTTCTCGTAACCAATGAAATCGGTTATGAGATCGCATAGATACTGATTCTTATTCAATCAATTACAAACAATGTTAGAAACAATTACTATCATAATCATAAAGAATATATAAAGTTTTTTGAGCAGTATTAAAAATCTCTATTCTACGCCATCTGTATTCAATGTATACAAAATAAGTTGTTTTATATTATATGGCTTACCTCACTTGTTGTGTCATCCTCTTGTGTTTCATGATCTTCTTTCTCTTGCTTCATTGATTCTTGTAAAAAAAATTTAGCTTCTCTTCTCTGTTTCAATCTTTTAATTATTGAGCTTTGTTGAACTGTGACTTTTTCCCTTTTTCTTCTCTTTGTAGTCTCTGTGTGCACATTATCTGAATGTGCAATGTCACCAATGTTCAGATCAAACGAAGGCATGCCAATGTTCATAGCTGAAACTTTTTTTGTCGTATCTTGGTATTGTTGCAGTGAATCTTCATCACAGATTTCACAACTTAAATTCTCAAGTTTTTCACCGATATCTGAGTCACTATGTTCCAAATCTCCTTCTTTCACATCAGCTACATTGCATGTCGGTACAAGCATGTCTAGATTATTGTTATCAATGTCACCTTCAACAACATTTCCAGATTTATTCTCTAATGTATCTTATGATTGGAATGCATTTTGTTCAACATCAATCATATCATGATCAGGAAACATTTTTAGTTTTTCCTTCAGCTCCATAATCTCAGATCTCAATTTATCATTCTCTTTCTTCATTTCAAAATTTATTCTGATGTGTTCTGCATCCTTTTTTGTATACGTTTCATATATTTCTTTAATTTTCTCCTTCGGCTCCTCTATCTCACTGGAAAATGCTTCACACATACATTTTTTGTTTCTTTTTTATTACAACGTCTGCAGGTGAAACACAAGCAACTGTTTTTTTGTCACACAATTCTTCTATCTTTTGCTTTCCTTTCTTTGTGAAAGCATCTTATGGTACTGGGATGGGGTTTATGATCACAATTCTGGTCTTCTCACGTAAAACCACCCATGGTAAACTTCTCAAACGGAAAAACATACTCGTCTGCTCCTATCTTTACTATTTCATTTTTTTGTAGTTGCAAATCAGGAATATCTATAAAAAGAAGATCATTCAATAATGAAAATATTGAAATTATGAGACACCCAGTATATCATAAATCATCTTAACAATGCTTACTTGTTCACAACTGATTGAAACCAATGATCTGGAAATCCCTTTGATTGGACCAGCCCACTTTCTGATCCGTTGTCTAAGATCTCTGCTGACCACAAGGTCTGTGCAGCAGTACTCCATCATTCATACCTGATACAGTTGTTTTATTATTAATTCTTTTTATTGATCATATAATAAAAAATTAATTTCGAAGAACTCACATATAAGCATGCAACACATCCTGTAAGGTAACCCAGTGTTACCCTTGATGAACCGACTCTTCTCTTTTGAACTCTACTTACTACGTCATCCATGTTGAACAGTATCATCCTTGCTACAGCACCAGACCAGTTAAAGAATAGTGTATCTTCGAGGGATTCTACATAGTGTAACAAATCTTTCGGAAAAGAATAAGAACTGTCTGGGAAAAGGAATCTGGCAAACATCAAAAGTATCAAGCATGTAACATAAATAGAGACTGAGTTGTCATCATCTCTATTGTAATAGTCCTCGAGAATGTTGTTCAACTTCTTCCTATTGAAAATCATTCTTTCTTCAAACAGTTTGTGTGATATAAATGATTTTTATTGAAGGTGTCTTCCTCTCAATGTGATTGAGAAACCAGAACTTGGTAGGCCTAATATTGCTCCAACCTCTTCATCACTGAAACTTACCACCTTATTTCCAAATCTGAAATTCCTCCCTCCTTGGTACTGTTCAACCAACCATTGAAGGTTTTTTCGTTGGATTTCGACATGGCCAATGTTGATTAGCTTCCCAAAAGCAGTCTTTGTCAAAAGTGCTTGTTGTTTGGACGCGGGTCTATGGTTATCAATGAAATGAACAAAATGTTAAATATAACATCTGTGTTGTACATACCCTTTGCCTAGAAGTAGAGACAAAAAAACATTTTTGTAGTTGCAATGAATCATGTGTATATTAATACAGAATAAAGACACAATTTATATTTAAATAAACATTAATCTTCACACTTCCAAAATCATCTTCAACCTTCAGAGGATCCTTCTCAACGTCAACCTCTTTCGTTTTGCTAACTGGCAGTTGTGTTCCTTCTGTTCATACCATTTAACAGACATATAATTTATAAAAAAATGATAAACAATTCTTTTTAATTTGAATTTTTACTTACTTCTGATATTTGGTTTCGGACGATGGATCTGGAGTTCTAACAATGTACCTTCACTATACTAGTCAGAATCGTCTTCATGTTCCCGCATGGTTTCAACCAAGTTCGACTGCATCTCATCCATCGTCGCCGACTATCCTTTTTCCTCCTTAGAAAGTGCTTTTTCGAGGGCAGACTCTCTCCTCAATTGATCGTCTAAAAGAGCGCCTTCTTCGTCGTCGTCGCCTATATGCGGTACCCCTCTTCTCGTTTAATTTCAAATTAGATTTAATGTAATATTATTATATGAACATACTTCATTTTTTACTTTCCTAAAATTCTATTTGATTAATTTAAAGATCCCGAATTTTGAGTTATCCACAATTTCGTATTCATCTCTAATAAGTAAGAGCTTGTTTCCATTTTTGCCTAAAAATAGAAAGAATTTAAAAAATTAAAGTACAAATTGATTTAGCTTAATCAATGAGTTATCATTAATTTGGGAATTAATTATTACTCGAAAACATCATTTCCCTATTTTTCATTGCGCTTCAAACGTTGTTAGCTATTGTATCCATTTGAAAGGCATTATTGCGATCTCATCAGTACGTTTCACCAGGTTGGTATTTTATCTTCATCTATATAATATATTTATTCTTGTTCTTATTATCAATTCTTCCAAATTCCTGTATATGTTTTCATCAATATTGCTGCATATTTTTAATTTCCAATAGATATGTTTGCTTTCAAATTTTGTTTCTTTGAATGAGAAATGTGTATGCTACTTTTTCTCTCAAGAAAATCTTCAAAGCATTTGCAATCTCAGTCTTCAGCGATTTTTTCCTGGAATATATAAAATCATTAATAGAATTGTTTTAGTCCGTAAAACAGACATTGTATATATATCATTGGTTATATTCTTTCACGAAAGTCTGAAAAAATACTAAATGAAAATTTTAAAAATGCTATATAAGACTAATATCAACATAAGAGCTGATACATTGGATATGTTGTCATTTTATTTGTATTTATCGATGTTAGACATAAAATCAGTAACGACTAGTTATTTATCATTTAGTAAAATACCCTTTTATTCTGTAAAATACATCATTTTATTGTAAAATACAATCAATTTGTTTAAATTAATCATCACATTACCATTTGCATAGATACAAAATGTTATATTTCACTAGTAAAATACGATATTGTGTTATAAATTAAATGAAGTAGTTGTAATACATTGTTAAAAATTGTAATTCTATCAAACTTCATGAAATAGTTAATTAGAATACATCATTTAGAATTGAGAACATCAGTCCAAGAGAACTATCAAATGGTAGAATGTAGGACAATATTGTAAATTATAACTTGTTTTTGTAAAATATAATCCAGTAACGTAAAATAGAAGCAACATTGTCAATAAGTTAATGCAAAATGACATAATATCTCAGAAAATACCTTCATTTGATGTAAAATAAATTTTGACTTTGTAATTTATTGTATAAAATTGTAAATATATCTCATGTCAAGAATCTGAGAATTTAAATACATCCTTTGTAGACATAACGTACTTATCTTAATTGAAATAGAAGTTACTAAAGTATAGTATCTTTTTGTAAAATAGATAATGTTTACGTAAAATACGATAATTGTTGGTAAATTAGTTATCAAGTTTGCATTATTTTTTCACAAGTTATCATAATATCGTTGTAAAATATAAATCAAATTCGTAATTTCGTTCTTATATGTGTAAAATAGATATATATAATGTATTTCATATTCTCATTTCGTTCTATATAAAATTCTCATTTCGTATATGCGTATAAGAGAGTTTGCAATGTGTTGATCAATTTATTATTTTATTACGTAACCCCCATGTAATTTTATGAAAATTAATATGTGTAAAATTCAATTGAATAAACACAAAATGTCACCGTATTTAGAGTTTTTTCTCAATTATCGGTAGAAACGCATTTGTAAAATATGACACGTACATGTAAAATATCTCAATCGATTGTATTTTCATAACAGATATTTTAAAATGTGGTGCTTTTTTCAGTCAAATATTTTTGTCATGTTGTCTACTTAAATCTACATATTCCTAAATATAGAATGTTCAATGACGTGTATTACTACTTTTAGCATTAATTTAACCATCACACATTATAGGAATGTTAGTTGGCACGAAAACCACATAGTGGTTTCAATCTCCTTCGTACACTCCTCATCCGACGGCTTATGATAAAACCTTTCCATAATCATGGAAAGGTGCCACCTCAATTCAAGTGCACCCTATATATATATATATATATTCTATTTTTATGTCATTATTATAATATTATGAGCTATTATTATATGTGTTCCATTTTTATGGTGTAGATGGGGGTAGGATGGCCCGTTCGTAAAGGGAAGAGGAGGATGAAGTTGCATCATTGCCCATCAATGGTAGTCAAAAAAGCGGGTTGGATCTCTTACGATTTTGTCTGATTGGACGATTATTTTTGAAGAGGATAAACCTAAAAAAAAAAGGCTATCTTTAGGTAACACTTTTGTTTATTTGATGTTTGGATAGCATATTTGTTGTGATGTGATTTTGTTAAAGTTTGGGGGGGGGGGAATCAGATGCTGAGTATACGTAACTTTTAGATAATAAGATGGCGTACTAATTTTTTGAGGATTAATTGAGAGAAAGAAAAACGATGAATTAGATGTATTAAACGAGAGGAATGGTGTTATCCGGTGGATCCCACGTGATAGAGAGATGGATGATATGTGGGCCTTGCGGGGTAGAAAATGGGTTTTCGGATGGAAACACGAGGACTAAGAACTATCTTAGGTTTAGCAAGAAATACAAAACTTTGTTTTTTTTTAAATTATCTAACATCAAGGTCACGGAGAATTTGATATTTGTGAAAGGAGAATTAAATCTCATTCGAAGGTTTTAAACATCTAACAACAAATAGATTTCCATCTTCATTTGTTGTTATCTTTTCTTTGGGCTTTTCTATAATTATAAAATGAAATTTTTGAGTTTCAAAATTTTAAATAATTTTGTCAGTTTTCTAATACTTGAAAAAATCTAAAAAATACCACAAAATATTTTATCCCATTATATTTTTATTCATGTTTTCTTTTCAAACGTCATTTCCCTCTCTTTCTAATTATCTTTTATCCTTTTCTTTTTTTATTATCATTTTCTAAATTAAATTAAAATTTTAACAGTTAAAATTTAAAAAATTAATAAGAAATTAAATTTAAAATCAACTAAAAAAATCCAAAACTATTATATCTACATTACATGATCTCTTATATGTATAAGATAAAATGCCAAGAAAATAATTAAAAACCAAAATCTATACAATATAAAAAGCATGTACAACACTAAAAGTACAGATATAAATGTAGGATTTGGAGAGTTGAGTGAGTGACTTGAACCTAGGTAGCGTATACCTCTTATGTTTGACATAGAGTATACTTATAACATCTAAAGCTTAGAGACCAGAAGCGTATCGACGAAAATTAATCCTGATAATTTGTCGGATTTGGACCCAACTGGATCCGTTGACAACCACTTGAAATGTTGAAGCCTAAGTTGTCAAGTAGTAACCTCCACTCTTATAACCCGCTCTCACACTTTGTGAGTTTTCAATATTGTACTATGTTTTGGAGATACAACCTCCTCCACTTATATTCGTAACATCCTCATTCTGATATGGTCCATCACTTATTCCTAGTAATAGTGGCAATTGCACGCTCGAGGCATAGGTCCCCTAGGTAGTCCTTTCTACTGTCGTAGAGAACTTTCTCTGATACTTTTTTGTAGCGTTGTGAGTCTAGATCCCTAGACCATTATCAAGGGAAGACTGGTCCTGACAACTTGTTGTGTTCGATCCCATCTGCGCCTATTGATAACCATCCAAAATGCTTAAGTCTAAGTTGTCAAGTAGTAATCCCTTATTCTTATAAGTCACTCTCACACTTTATGAGTTTTAATTGTACCCCCAAAACATAGTCATACATTTTAAACTCAAAAAATGCGAGTTTTAGATGTGAGTTATAGAGTAGGGGATCACTACTTGATAACTTGTGCTTAAGCATTTTGGATGGTTGTTAATGGGTCCAGCCGAACTCGAACCCAATCAGTTGTCATGGTCAATTTTCCTCGACAACGATACATGGACCTAAACCCAAGGCATTAGAAAATTGTATCAAAGCCAATGATATTGGAAAGGGCTACTTGAGGAGACCTAAGACTGGAGTGTGAATGTGACACTATTGCTGGGAATAAGTGATGAATTATATCACAACAAGGATGTTGAGGATATAAGTGGAGGAGGTTGTACTGCAAAAGATAGTCCTACATCTAAAACTCACAAAATGTGATTGGGTTATAAGAGTGGGGGTATCCTACTTGACAACTTGAGTTAAGCTTTTTGGGCAGATGTCAACAACGGGTCCAGTTGGCTCACGCCAACTTTCATTGATAAAAGCTCAGAGACCTAAACCCAAGGTGTTACACTTACCTAGTAAATCATAATTGTTTAAGTAATTTGTTTGATGACATAGCTTAGATGGTATTACAAATTGGCCAGTTGTAACATCACTTAACAAACCTTTAAGTTGTAATGTCACCTAGTTGCAAGTGAATTTGTCATTAAAAATGATCAAAACCACACAATAAGCAATCCATAATGAGGCACAGAGATTTATTTGGAAAAACTCCATCGATGTACTGGGGAAAACCATGTGCAAAGAAATCAAATTCACTAAGATGGAAGAAAAAACAAGAACCCTAAGAACTTTACGGTGGATATGTTGCCTCTCTTATAATCACAATATATCTTGAGAAGATATTTACCTTGTGTGAAATTTTAGCCATAGGGGAGTTTATATAGTTCTCCCAAAAGAACTCATCCTCGTCCCAATACAATAAGTTCAAATCCCAATTACAAGTAGGATCTATATCCTAAATAGTATATAATGATTCAAAGCATATCCATATGATCCAAATTCAAATAGCATCTAAACCTAAAATATAAAAAAGGATTCAAGAATATCTACAAATCTCATCCTTGACTTGAACTTCATGCTAAAAGTAGTGAATTTGCATCTCTTCGCCATCGAGCTTTCGCGGAATGAAGAAACCAACCAAATTCGCATAGTCTTTGAACTTGGTTAATGGTGGAAGGAGAAGGGATGTCTACAACGAACTTTCAGTACACTATATCTCCTCGACAAGAACTCCTTTGCTCTTGACGAGGACGAAGTAGACAAACAAGGTCATGAAAACAACCAAGCCAGCAAAGAAATAAAAAGACATCAAACTTCATGTTGTAGAGCATGGAGATTGAGACAATTCCCTGTCCCACTGACATGATCTTCAATGGAAACATTTCTAGCAGCACCAGTCACCCCAGAGTCCCCTACAAGACCATGCAAATGTCGCCACATATATGCATATCGACATCACCGCATCTTGATGAAACTTGAGAAGGCCCCCATAGGTCAAAGTGAATGTAATCCAAGGTACCCTTGGTGTTTGATTAGTGTCAACAAAACTTGCATGCTTCTACTTGCTAATAAAATATTGCTCACATGATGCGTGTACTCTACCCATCAAGTAATGAAAGATGCCATGCTTGTAAATTTTGCGTCATGATTGTTTCATGCTTGCTTATCTACGTGATTGATTTGCGTTCTATTTTTGGTACGCACAACATGATTGCAAGGACCAACTTGAAGGGAGACTTGAAAAATGTAAAGCATTGAGTTAATTGGGCAATTGAATCTAGTCAAGATCCATCTATTGTTTGATGTGATTTTTTATTTAATTTTGACAGTGAGAAGGGTTTATAGAGAGAGCATTCTATGTGAGAGAGATTGATAAAAAGAGTACTATGACATTTCTTCCATAATATAGGACGGCCATCCTGATTGTTTTGAACCCCCATTGCTGCTTATTTCTGATCTTCATTATATACATTTAAACTAATGCACCCATCAACTTGAAAGTTCAGAAAGGTATATAAACTAACCCCAGAAAAACAGAACACATCATTGCAAGAGAGATTCAACAAATACAGAGAAGGAAAAATTAAGATCTACAGGTCAACTCAAGCAGAAGAAAATGACATTTATACACCCATCTACCCTCTTAACAAAAAAAAGATGTCACAATGTCAATGTCTTGCTAAAGATTATGAACAGTAGATATCTGGAAAAGGCAGATTTAGTACACTATATCCACAACTCAAATGGTCAACCACTCCAAGCTCGAGAAACAAACCAGTTAGTTTTTGCTGCCTACGTTTTATCACCACGGCATGAGAGCTTCCACGGTTAGTCGGCTAATATACACATTCACAATCGGTAGTTGGTGTATGTCAATTGAATGGAACAACTAAATCTTTAGTTTCTACAATGGAGGGGAACCAGGTTCTGAGCTGTGGATGGATTGCAATGATGGTGTGACCTCTCCTTTGGATAGAACCACAAAGTTCATGGGTGTTGTTGGGTGCTTCTTCACTTCCTTGAAGTAAACATTGTCGTGACCGTAGCAGGAACGCGGTGTGAGAAGCTCAGGAGTTGCACTGCCAGCAGAATGCCGTCGAGGTGTGGGGGTCATTGATCCATTTGTATGTCCTTCCATACGGTAACCATTCGGTTTTCTACTTAAACTGTTGCATCTCTTCGCACCAGGCTTTGATCCAGGGGGACCTCCCTTGTCTGCAAGAGCTTGTAGTTTCTTCAGGTCCTACAAATGGATGCCCCATTTAACATTGTCCATAAAAGATATCAATTTTTTTCAAGCATGTGAAGCCAAGTCGGAAATTTTACTCGGTATCGCTTGTTCTCCTCTTCCTTCTGTCGCCTCACGTGGATATACTCCTCTAAAATTGCAAATAATCGCATCTGCAAATGCCAATCTAAATGTTCAATGCAACTGGCATTTACATTCTTATGATATTCGCGAAAAGTGGACAACTCACCCCATCATAAAGAAAAGGACGATTACGTTCATCTTCCCATGCGGCCGTTCTCTTCATCAAACTTTCCACTGTTGCTGAAAACACCGACCAACCACTGTCATCATTGGTCAGATCCAAAATAAAGATTAATATGCATGTTGTACAAGGGTACCTGGAATCTTGGTTATAGCATTTCTAGCCCGTTCTGCACGCTTGAGATTTAGATGGGCACCTCTTCCAGCACTGTACCTGCTGTGGTCCTGTGATCCAACAGGTAGCGTTTTTAAAACATTGACCTTTGCACAATGAGTGTGACTTTAGATGTTGTTATGACAAGTACACGACGAAGAAGGAATAAAAACTAAAGCAGTCCACAGCAGGTGGTGCTGTTTGATTGCACTTTTTCATCAGAAGGAGATCTTGCGCAATTGTTAAATAACTCGAAATAACTAGATCATGCTTACGATGTATTCAAAATTTTACTTACG
The DNA here is from genome assembly GCA_037367405.1 of Ottelia alismoides. Taxonomy (NCBI): domain Eukaryota; kingdom Viridiplantae; phylum Streptophyta; class Magnoliopsida; order Alismatales; family Hydrocharitaceae; genus Ottelia; species Ottelia alismoides. Next base: position 54,356 of record JAZKJV010007611.1, on the reverse strand, counting down.
ATGTATTGAAAATTTTAACTAAAGTGCGACTTAATTAATGCAGTAATATTTCATTTTACTAATGGCGGTCACTTCATAAAACCAATATATAAAAAGCCACCACAAGGAAAATAGAAAAACAAGTTACATGAGCAAAGAATCTCAAAGTTGGGGAGATTGTGTACCACTCGAAAATATAGTTCCAAATGGAATATTCATAAAGTGCGAGGAGGTTACAAGTGATGGAAATTACTAGTTACAAGTTTACAACTTTAACTTGAGCATTTTGGGTGGTTGCTAACATGTCCAAATGGGCCCGAATCTAATACATTGTTCGGATCAATTTTCCTCAATAACGAATCGGATTCACATCCCGCATGTTACAAAGGTATAAGAGTGGTTTCACTTGTTTTTAGGAGAAAAATGGTGCGATATTGAGGAGATGCCCACCCAAAATGTGTATATATGCACTTTTTTTAAAGACAAAAAGGCCTCCACCGTAAAGACGTGTGCCCTAAAAAGGTATACATGCACATTTACTATCAAAAAATAATTACAAGGATCAACAGATTCGAAGACTTTTTGCATGTTCCAAGACATTCTCCATATACACTCTTCTTCCCTGGAAAACGAACCTTTTCCGTGCGAGCCACATAGATCAAAGGATAGCCACCACCCAGAGCTTGGTGTGCCCTAGCCCAACCATGGATTCCCCAAGACCAACCTAGTCAGAGATCGACACCGAATCCCACACACCGCCTCCCAGACCTCCTTCAAAACAAAGTAGCCAAAAAAGAGATGCTCAAACATCGTTGACATGTGCCCTCAGTGCTCGGGAAAAACCCGGCTCTTCGCTCACCAGTCATCGACCAATCACTCCTCAATAACCGGATGGAAATTCACATACGCAACAAGACCTACTGATAAATATCCATGAATTGATCCAAAGTAGTTCCAGGATCAAAGATCCTCTCCATATAGAACATGTGCACCTTCCTTATTGAGAAGTGCCCATCAACCCATGACCAATGATTCGCAATGAGAGAAAAGCCCCCACAATCATGTAAGACCCTCCATAAGATGTAAGAAGTTTTGCAAAGCGTTGATCACATAGAGAAGTACAAATATGGGGGCGCCAACCTCCCCTCTCCCCGCAATCCCTCACTGCACAACTAGCATCTCACGTAAGAGCAAAGAGTCAAGGAAAGCAAACCCCAAGTACCCCATGACCCATCCAATCAGCAGTCCAAAAGCGAAATCCAGCACAATTACCCAGAACAGGCTTCATGAGCGGAGCCAACGATGTAGAATAGAGCATATGCTACTCCAGAAGTTGGAGGGCAAGTTCACAGTCCTAGCCTAGACAACATGATCCATAGAAATCTCAGAAATCGAGTGGATCGTCCTACACTGCAGATCAGACCCATCGTCCCAGATGCGCGCCACCCACTTCACCAACAACGTTCCATTCATTTTCTTCCAAACTCAGAATCCCCAGGCCACAATCACCCTCCCTAAGCATCATGGTTTTCCACCCCACCAAAGGCATCCCTCTGTTTCTCTGAGGAGCACTAGAAGAAAGTTAAGAAACGTCTTATCAATGCCTCCAACTTCCCCCTAACCCTAGCGAGCAGCATATATACAAACGGGAAAAACCAGTATAGTAGAGAGGACCACCTTCAACAACACCATACCTCGATAGACAGGCCACATGCCAACTCACCAACTTCCACTCCATCTTCTTAATCACAAGCATCCGATCTGATTGTCACAACCTACCAACCACAAATGGTAGCCCAAGGTTTGATGTGTCTTGAGAGCATCCCTATATGCCTTCATCTAATCCTCGCTCATCCCAAGGGGTCAAAGGTAGACTTTGCACGGCTAATCTACAGGCCAGAGATCATCCCAAATTGTTAATATGCCTTGAATCCCGACCATTTGTTCTGTAGAGCTCAATTGAAGAATCATTTTCTGCACCCTCCACAAGAAGGGCGAGAAAGCCCACCACCTCGTACCGTACCGTACCAACACGAGGGCCTCACTGATAAGACATTTGACTGATAGTCGTCGTACCATACACTACCATGGCTGACAAAGCACGTGGGTCTCGCTGATAGCCACGACAACATACCTTACCCTACCGAAAATGAAATCCCATTTTGGTATTTGGATATGTTTGTCTCTAGGATATTTTGTACCGGGAGTTCTATATAAACTCCTTAAGGTTAGGGTTCTATGTGTTCTCTATATTTTCCCTTTCTCCACATATAGTGAAAATGATCGTCGCGCCCGAGGACGTAGCCTACTTAAGGGTGAAACTCGTAAATTTGTGTACATGGTTTACTTGTCTATGTTTGTACTTTTTACTTCCACTACTTGCAACATAAACAACTCAAGCACAATGGCCACCCCATTTGTAAACTCGACCTCCCCCTCTACAAAAAAGATAATGTCAACAACACACTGGAGTATGGGCATAGAGATCTCAACAATATAGAAACTTGTCAAAAAAAACATCCCTCCTTAAATGTAGCAACCATTCTAGCCAAAGCATCATCAACAAGTACAAAAAGCAGGGGTTCCAGCGAACAATCTTTCTTAAAATTGTCGCAGCTGAAAGAACCCCTCCCTCGTGCTGAGCATTCACCAAAACTGCATAGAAACATGTCGTCGTTCTTCTCTTCTTCATCTGCACGCTTGAAATGCCTCTATGGTGTAAGGATGCCCATATGAACCTCTAGTCCATGCACATGCAGTCATAGGACTTGGAGAAATCCACCTTCCACAGAAATTCCTTTGTCCTCTTTCACATCCACTCAACAATAACTTCTGAGACTAAAATCATCCCATCCATCATCTATCAACCAGGGATGAAAGCCATTTGGGCTTGGTCAATAATAAAGCCAAGAGCCTCACGCAACTTGTTGGCCAACTCCTTTGCCATGATGGGATAAATAGCATTAGACAGAGCAATAGAGCGCAAGTCCTCCGCCCATCACATTCTTCTTAGGCAGAAATAAGATAAGGAACATGTTAAAGACGCTCGAACCCACAATTCGTTTGACATAACTCCACCATGTGCAACTTCTGACCCATCAGGTCCCAAAACTCCCTGAAGAAAAAAACCAGAAAGCTATTCGGAGTCTCGGACATAGGGACCATCCACATTAAGGTCGAATGTCACTTGCCAAACTCCTTAAGGAAAAACCTTGTTAGCTCCTAAGATTGCAACTCACTCAACCTTGGAACATACCCTCCCTTCCAACTGACACCATCACCAGTTACACGTCGACTAAGCTCAAGGTAATGGCACCTCACTGCATGATTGATGATGTCATCACCCACGACCTCCTCCCCATCTACCTCAATTGAATGTATCATGTTACACCAGTTGTGCCCAACTGTCACTGTATGGAAAAACGTCATGTTTGCATATCCCTCCTTTAACTACTTTTATCTCGATTGCTGCCTCCAATCAACCTCTTCTTCCTATCTTCCTCCTGAAGAACACGGTTTTGTTTACATCTCGTTGCCTTCTCCTCATACAGCTCTCTAGAATCCTTTAGGCAGCCAAGCCGCTTAAGTTCCACATGTATTGTGTTTCTATGCCTGAGTTCTCAGATCTCCTTCCCAAAATGCATAAGCATGTTATGAAGGGCTCTAAGCTTCTTAGCCATCCTCCTCGAAGCAGACCCTCCACGACCTGACCTTGTCAATGCGTCATAATTTTCTCACAAAAACCCTCCCCTTGCAACCAAGAGCGCTCAAAATGGAAAATACTGCATGAACGCATACCATCACCCGAATCCCAACAAATCGGCTTAGGCCTTAATGTGATCTAGGTAAGGCCTCATCCCAATGAAAAACACTCCAACATGCGTTTAAAGCCAAGGAAATGGTCCAAGAAAGACCTACACGAATTGTTTCTCCACTTGTACATTGCGTTAGTGGCATCCAAAACTTCCATCTCCAAATCTCCCATATAGGCCACAAACATAGGAGAGTTGGGTCCATTCCACTCCTATCATGTGGGCGATCTTCAACAAATAAGGTAACGTTAAAGTCACCACCCACAAGCCAAGAAGATCCAAAAACAAGCTCGCACTGGTCTAAGCATGTCCCACAAAAGTGGCAGTGCATGGGCCCTCAAGAGGCCATATATCGAGGAGACCAGGAGAAGAATCATCCGAGATCCTCCGTAGACAGGCTCTGGGTAGCAAATACAGAGTCAACCAGCTCCATCATATCACCATTCCGACCTACCATTATACATCATGACGCATGCAGAGATGGCATCGCTCAAAACACAGAAATGGGAACCATCCACCTCACACTAAAGGAAATTATGCAAAGTTTATGTCTCCTGCAAACATATAATATCTATCTTTTAGGTCTCAAGCAATAAGTCAACCACCTTCCTCTTATCAGGTCGCCCTAGGCTTCGGACATTCCAGGAAATAAGCTTCACTTAGTAACAGTAAGGGATGCCCCCGCCAACTTCACCCCCCATGTTGTTTGCAACCACTTTACGCTTCTCTGCCGCCCTCACATTCTCTCGTACCCCTCAAGGTCACCGCCCAACTTGTCAAAATTAGTAGGTTGCGGCCCAAAGACCACATCATCCAATCACCAACACAACTAATGCGCTCCTTACATGTGACCAAGATCCCAACAGTTGCTGACAACGTTTGTGAGAAAATACCTTCAATCGGTTTGTCTTGCATACACCAAAGGCAAGCATCATTGGGCACATAGATCTAGACATACAGTGCTTGCGCCTTGTGAAATACACCACATAGGTTCCAGGATTTTCAAAAGGGCAAATCACAATCTCCATTGAGTTGCCACAATGTTCATTGATGGACAACATGATCATGAAGAAAGAATGGCTAGAACGAGATCTACAAACCAGTCCAAGTTTGAGAGAAAATTAAGGTCCACAAGTTGTGTGCATCTCGGGCAATCAAATAAAAACAAAAGGCCAATGTTCGCCGCATAATCAACTTCGAGAACATCAAAGGCAAAATCTATATGCTCATGAAACAAAGTGTCAAGAGGATCAACATTTGAAAATATTTTCTCCATGCACCCTCGCATCAGAGGGGGCCAAGGGCATCCAACAACATAAAAAACTTTATCAACTGGAGTCGAAATTACGATCTACCAACAACATAAACTGCATCTAACAATTGACCACCATAACCACCTTCCATGACAATCAACGTCAATGCCATCCTCGAATCCCATCCCATCTGAGATGATCTCCACCACCCTCGCAAAGTCGACCAACGCACCCTGGAACGAGTCACGTTGCGAGAGGTGAACGGTATTGCTCACACACAAAAATCGATGAGGACTGCATGTCACAACACCATCCTGGAATTGGGTGTGCCTTCACAAGACCCCAAACGCCACAGCATTGGCAAAAACAAGAACGGCCTCCTGGAAAGCGGTGACAACACATACACATATAGTCGCAACATCTAGAGAGATCAAATCACCAGTAAAAGTCTTTGGGAAAAAATGCCTAGAGGCATTTATCAACACCTTCCACCAAGTTACAACAGGACATGATGCAATCAAAGTATGAGGTTGTAGTTCCATCAACGCCTCAACAGTCTCCCGCTAACATGAACAGGTCTCCTCCATAGGATGCGACTTTCAAGGGGTCCCTTATGAAACATCCGGAGTACCGTAGTGTTGTATTGTGGTCCTTTATGCCCTTAGGGAAGGAATCACCCGAGGTTGTCACACCATGCCTATCTTTCATTCCTCACGGCAAACATCCCACACCAGAAGCTCCATGGATTGTCGCTGAAACTTGTCGTAAAGGACTATCTCCTGAACATCACCACTACCCTCTTCTGAACCTCCCTTAGCTACAGGCTTGACAAAAGTTACTAGAATCATGCACTATGGGTTAATTATTGACCACCTAACCACACAATCACGCAACGAGACCTCCTCAACCATTGAAGCATCCCTCCTCCCATACCAACAACAAGCACTGGAGGCAATACAAGCCCCATGCCACTAGCTTAGGCAATACAAACCTCCGCGCAACAACAAAAAGGGATTGAGGTGCTCCCCAACAGAACCACAACGATGCTACAGAGGGTCACCAAGAACACTTGGTCGAGAGCCCCCCCCACCCCCAAAGACAACACACAAGTGTCCCTCACTCAAGGATTTCTCTACGAAGCGCTCCCCGAGAGCTATCGTTGCTCATTTCAAGGATTACTTTGCGAAGCGCTCCCCGAGAGTGTGGCAGTGGTCGGGTGGTGGGGCGACGTCCCTTTCGCCCGCTGTTTGCGAGGATCTGACGCGGGCGGTTTCGATGGAGGAGGCTAAGGCGGCCATGTGGGATTTGAACGAGGATGGATCTCCAGGTCCTGATGGTTTCCCGGTAGCGTTCTATCGGGATTTTTGGGAGGTGGTTGGTGAAGAAGTGCTGGAGGTTATCACCGAATTTTGTAATGGCAATGCAGGTTTTGATCAGGTTAATAAGGCCATCATTGTGTTGCTTCCTAAGTCCTCCGCGGCGGAGCGAATTGAGGAGTTTCGTCCCATCTCTATTTCCAACGGCATCTACCTTATTGTCGCCAAGGTGTTTGCTTTACGGCTTGCTCGGGTCCTTGACTCGATCATCTCTCCGGTTCAAACGGCCTTTATCCAGGGTAGGCAGATCTCCGATTGCATTCCTCTCGTGTCGGAGTTGGTCGCGGATTGGAGGAAGGAGGGAAAGCATGGGGTACTTTGGAAGGTCAATTTCGCTAAAGCCTACGACTGCCTCGACTGGAAGTTCTTGTGGTCGGTGTTGCGGAGGAGAGGTTTTCCGGAGGTGTGGATCTCGTGGATGCGTCGCTGTGTGACCACAACGTCGTTCACAATCTTGATAATTGGCCACCCGGAGGGCGGTTTCTTCCAGCCTAGAAGGGGGGTCCGCCAGGGATGCCCCTTGCTTCACTTCTTTTTGTTGTTGCCGCGGATGTTTTGGCTCGCATGGCTGATCGTGTTGTTGAGTCCGGGCTATCGGCGGGATACTCCAAGAGCGGGATGAGCGTGCCCTTGCTCCAGTTTGCGGATGACACCATATTTTTTTATTGAGGAAGGCCTTTCGGAGGTCTCGGGAATGTCGGCGACACTTGACCTTTTTAGCGAGTTGTCGGGATTACATAAGAACATGAACAGGTCCAAGATGGTTCCTTTTGGGCTTTCGGAGGGGGAGGCGGTTGAATGCGGGCGTGTCTTGGGGTCTCCTCCTGGAGAGCTACCTATTGCTTACCTTGGAATGCCGTTAGTGGTGGGGAGGACTAGGCTCATGGATTGGCTGGTGGTCGTCGAGAAGGTGGAGAAGAGGCTGGCAGGATGGCGGTCGGCCCTGCTCTCGAAGGGGGGACGACTCGTCCTCCTCAAGGCGGTGCTCTCCTCGATCCCAGTTTATTTCTTATCGAATCGCCAGATGCTGGTGGGGATTCGCAACCGTCTCGAAAATCTTATGCAAAGATTTCTATGGGGAAAAAATGGGGAGGCGGCGGGAGGGTTACATTTGGTAGGGTGGGATGAGGTCACGCGTTGCAAGCAAGAAGGTGGTTTGGGCTTGCGGAGGTTGGAGCTCGTGAATGATGCATTCCTTCTTAAGTGGGCGAACAGGATTTGGGGCCCTGGTGAAGACTTTTATACCAAGATCTTGCGGGAGATTCACGGGGCTAGTGGGGCATTGGATGCTCAGGCTGGTATGGTCGGAACTCAGACTCCGTTTTGGCGGGGGTGCTGGAGGTTTTTGCGAGAAATTTGTCGCTGTTTGTGCCAGTTGTGGGGGAATGGAGGATCCTTTAGATTTTGGAAGGATGATTGGACGGAAGGGGGATATTCAGTGTGCGGTTCCCTCGTTTATTTGCGTTGGCGACTGATAAGGATGCCAACGTCGCCTCTTGCTGGGCGGATGGGTGTTGGCTCCCGCCTTTCTTTGCAAATTTCTCAGATCAGAGGCTTGAAGACTTTCTTGCCCTTATGGACGACGCCATCGGGGATGCAAGCAGGCCTAATGGCGGACGTGACCATTGGGCCTGGCGGGGAGGCCCTTTCTCAACACGGAAAGCTTATGGGGCAATATCTAGGCCCCCGCCGGCACGGTCGGACATGCTGGTGCGTGATTGTGGGTTCTTCTAGGGCCTGAAGCTCCCCGAACGTCTTGAGTTCTTCCCATGGTTATTCCGCAGACAAAGGCTGATGACGAGGGATCGTTGCGCGAGGCTACTTGTCAATGTCTCAAATAGATGTGTCTTATGTGTCTTCCTATGGTTATTCCGCAGACAAAGGCTGATCATCTCTTCTTCGTTTGCCCCAAGGTCAATGGGGTCTGGCAGGAAGCGGATGTGGATTGGGTTTGCACAAATGACTTGACAACCTTCTGTGAGACGTTGGTGAACAACAGACGCAGGGAGAGAAGGGACATCCTACGGCCTATAGCGAGGTTGTGGGCGATTTGGCTGGGGAGGAACGCATCCCTCTTCTCGGGACAACGCTTCTACAAGGAGAACATTCTTATACACTGTGCGAGATTGGTAGATGAGTGGGTTTTGGGTTAATCCCCTGTGTGGCCTTTTTTGGGTTTGGTGTCAACTGTAATGCTTCTGTTTACTTCTTAATTTTCTTAATCTATTGGGGCGAACACTGTTGAGTGTCTCCCCCTTTTTTTTGGCTCAAAAAAAGTGTCCCTCACTCTTATTCATTTTCGAGTTCTGCACGAAAGGGGCGCATCATATCCATGCAACCCTCCTACACCTAGCACGACGTTGTAAGAGCTCATTGAGTGAGAATTAGCAACCACATCAGCCCATCTCCAATAAGGAATCAAGCTCCTACCTCCCCCAGTGCATTCCCTCAATGAGAGGAAGCATCACCTCTTCCAAAGGGCCAATTTTAGTCGGTCACGTACCCAACCGAGGTCCCTCAAGAAACATTTATGCAACGCGACCGAGCCTTAGACGAGAAAGGAGGATCACGTATGGGCCACTATCCACACTCGTGATCCTGTATGACCCCACTCTCACCCTTTTGCTTCCTCGAAAGTTCTCTCCAAATCATCGTTCTCCTTTGCTCGGTTGTTGCCTTTCTCCTCCTATGCCCCGAGTGATTCCCCTATATCACATGGAATATTTACAAAGTACGAGTAGATTATAAGTGGTGGAGATTACTATTTGACAACTTGGACTAAAGCATTTTGTTGCCAATAGGTTGAACCAAATTAGTTATTAGGACATGTGAGCCCGACACAAGGAGGACGAATTGTGTAATATACAATTATCGTAATAACAATATCCAATTAAAAAGTAATCCACAAATCACAGAGATAGAAGAATATCATACCACAAAGACACATTGATTTTTACGTGGAAACCCAAGCGCGTGAAAACCATGACCCAGAACCCTATTCTAGGATTTACCCTTCGCTCTCTCGCGAATCCTGTTTTCACTATTCTAGCTTTACTTTAACCCGAGGGTAGCACAACCTCTCGTACAACAAGTACCATTCCTTGGATAACTCCCAAAGGAAGATTTTATCTCTCTCTCTCTCAGAGAAAGAAATCCTCAAATATCTATACAAAAATGCTAAACAAAATATAGTTAAGCAACGAGATTTGAATTCACAAGCTTAATGACTTTAAGCGTAGAATATGCTCGAGGATGACGATGAAGATCGCATTAGAACATCGAGAGCACAAACAACTTCCGTAGCTAAACAACTTTGGATTGAACAAAGCTCGAGAGCGCAGAAACGTCGTAAGAACCCGAATATCGCAGATAAAGATCACTATTTCTTTTCTTTTGAGAGTAGAAGATGTTTCTCTTGGTTGTTTGCCTCAAACAATGAGCTATAGGATCCCTTATATGGGGTTGACCTTAAAAAAGTTTTGGTATCCAAAAATAGAAAGTCCAATGTTCTAATTTTCATGAAATGATCGATCATGATAAACAAGTTGATCAATCATGGGCGATTGATCGCGTCACAAAAGTGGTCGATCATATTTGATCGCAAGTCTGAAATTCAAAAAGTGATTGATCATGTTCAAAATGATGGTCGATCTAGGTTGATCGATCATGAGAAACAAGATGGTCGATCATAGGTGATCGATCAAAGATGTCAAAGTGATCGATCATGGGTCCAAAAATAGAAAATCTGAATTGATGATTCTAACTTAAGTTTGCTTGATGATCAAGAATATGCAAAAACTATAAGGATGTTTTAGCATAAATAAAAACTATGTAATATGTCACATCAACCTCCAAAGTCTTCAAAACTTGAGCTTTTGGAATTGAGTCTTTCTTTAATTCTTTCATCAATCTGATTCTGAATCCTGAACCTTCAAGCAGAGTCTTTTAGAGTTACTTTAGGCATTGAATCACCTTCTAGCTTTTCTACACTTTTTATCAAAGAGATTCTATGAGCTTTTACCTGAAAAGATAACCAAGCTACAAAACAAATATACAACAAAGTCATTAGCAAAATCTAAGTCACTAACATGACCATTTTTTCCTCTATATTGACTCAGGTTAAGGCTTGAGAGGTTACAGTTTGACATTGCACATTACATTGTGGGGAAAAATGGTGAAGCCTAGAATTTTAAAGGGAAAGATTGGATGTGAGAAAGGAACAAATGAGATGAGGAGGTAGAGTACACTGAGCTATGTGAGGGGCTGAATAAAGAATTATGTGGAGGGTTACGAGGATTTTTGGAGGGGATTAGAGGTGAAAGGGAGAAAATAGGGTAAGGAGGCGGAGCACACTAAACTATGCGAGAAAGAAGAAGAAAGCAGGGGAGGATTGGAGTAGAGGATTTAAGAGAAAAAACAATTCAAAAGGGGGGAGAGATACCAAATTCAAAGGTAACCACAATATATATCGTTCATCCATGCTTCTTTCATTACATACGATGGTAGCCTTATACAAAGAGCTAATACCATTTGGAAAACATGCCTCTTCACAAAAGGCACAACCCTTTTCTAAAAAACACTTCAGAGCACATCTTCTTTGGATTTACAAACATAATAAAGAGATAGAAATTTAAAAAATTGACAAATGAACTAATGAAATTCAGACTACATCAGTGCTCCCCATCTTGAAAAACTTATCTCCAGATAAGTTGACTTGATTGCAAGGGGCGTTCGGTAAATATAAAAAAATATTTAATTGTATCTGTAACTTGCTAGAGGAACTTCTATGTAAAATTTAATATCAGTCTGAATTGATCTTCATGAAGAATCCTTTTGAGAATATTGCTAAGGGACTTCAAATGAAATCCATTAGAGACAATGGGGCAGTAGACGTTTGGGAGGGGGACAAAATGCTAGAGGATTGGTTGAAATGGAGGTGGAGCACTAGGAGGCATGACAACAACTTACATGAAGGTTTTATTGGTGGTCGAGAATTAGTGGATCTTATAAAGGGGTGATGTGATGGGTGTCGACTAGCAAAAGCTGGAGTTGGTGGCAACGGTTTGTGGGGGGGGGTTGACTAGGTTAAGGAGAAAAGTCCAGAGATGATGTAGGTATAGTGAGAATCCAACAAAGGACACACGTGGCAGAAGAAAGTATCAGAGCCTAAATGGGTAGAGGGGTAGAGACTAAGTGATGAATGGTTGCGACGATGTGGGATTACTTACATATGTGGAATAGGACTTTGTGCGAACTAAGGAGGGTCATTGAGTTGGTGGCGATTGATGAAAAAGTGTTGGGGTACGAGCGTTTGAGTGATGGTGCTAATCAGATAGTGGCAAGTTGGTGGAGAAGGCTTTCATGAATCATCATCAAGATTTTAAATTGGGATTTGTACCCAGCAGACCCTATAATCTTTGTCAATTACCTCTACGACCTTTGAAACATCGTAATTCCTCCCTCACCCCCGTAAACTTGTTAACCTTTACCCGACAAACCCTGTGGTTAACCTTCATCCATTTAACCGCTAGAACTAACCGGATTTTGTTATCTACTTTTATATTATACCTATTTTATTTATCAAATTTACTACAAGTGCCACTCCCTCCCACCTTCCACCTCCAGTTGTGCCCCCTCCCTCGGTCCGTCGGTCGGCCTCCCTTGTTCCTGTCGTTGCTCGAAGCCCCTCCCCCGCTCACCACACTCCCGCTCGAAGGCCCTCCCTCGATCACCATACTCTTGCTCGAATCTGCAACCGCCGGTCGATGCCCTTCCCCTGGCCCGCTGCTCGGTACCCCCTGCTGCCGCTCGAAGTCCCACCCCTCCCGCGGCCACCTCCCCTGCAACCCGTGTGTCCTGCCGCCTCCCTGGACCCCCCCGTCCTCCCCCGCCTGCATAACCCCCCTCCCCCGCGTATCCCCGCCGGCTCACCTGCCGATCGAATCCCCCGCCGCCTCTGCAAAAGAACGCCCAACTCCCCCCTCCCATGCGTCCCCTATCCCGCCGCCCTCCCCTGCACTGTGTCTCGCGTCCTCCTGTCGTCCAATCTAAACCCCCTTGTCCAGCTGCCCTCCCCTGCACCGCGTCCCGCCTTCCCTCGCTGGCTCCCCTGCACCGCGTTCCCTTGCCAGCCGAATCGAAGACCCCCCGCCCTGCCACTTCAAGTTCAAGCTCAAGACTAACCCAAGTAATTGTTTTGGCTAATCCTAACCGTTTAATGGTAAATTGGTTAGGTTAACTTAAGACTAACCCAAGTAATTGACTCAAATATAGTTAAAATTGACGGCAAGATTTGTTGGGTAGGACGGATCAAGTTTACAAGGTTGGGGAGGAATTAGGATGTTTCGAAGGTCGTAGCGGTAATTCGAAAAGATGATAGGGTCCGCCGGGTAAAAATCCCTTTTAAATTTCGTAAAATTTCAACGTAATTTGGTATAAATTTAGATTTCAATGGCCTGTAGATATCGAAACTCCCCTCTCTATCGGTTTCTCGAATTTCGATTGAGATGGGCCAAAATGTCGATGATTTTTCGACATATCAAGCCATATCAATAGAAATTGATGGTTTCCAGCATAATTTTTCTTGGATAGTGATCGATATCGAAGATATTTCATCGGTATCTATGTTTATCAATGATATTATCCATGTGAGCTTGATTCAATTCAAGCTTGTAAAAGTCGGCTGACTGGGCTGATTAGTTGAGTCGGAGGGGTAGGGATAACCGACTCGACTAGGTCTAGTCGGCCATTAGTCGATCAACCCGACTATTAGGCTGACTAATCGGTTGACTTTTACATCGAGTTTTTTTAGTTTTTTTTAAAAGCAAACTTATACTAATATGCTTAATGTTATATTTCAAGTCAATTACTTCTTTTGTTTCATTACGATAGTATAGAAAATGTACAAATCTATGTTTATAAGAATATATGTATAAAAATATTTATATATTCAAAATAATTAAAAAATTCAAAATCGACTAATGACCGACTAAATCTGATTAGTCGTCTGACTGTTGATTAATCCTTAGTCAGTGACCCTGCCGATCGAGTACCGACTACCGCTTTCTGCAACCTTGATTTTACTACTTATTTAAGCGAAATATTCATTTTTCTATATTTTATACATTAATATGATATCTTAAGTATAGTGGGAGAATTCATGTAGTTGAGCCTACTTACAATGGGAGAAGGCTTCATCTTTTTAAAAATTATGATATCTTAAGTATAATATTAATTATTAACAAATTAATTTGTTATATACCCATATATGCATGTCCTTGAGTGGCGGTGATTGGTTTCACCATATAAAAAATTTATTTCGAGACCCCCCTGGTAAGGTATGGTGAGACAAGGGTTCATACAATGGTTCTTCAACTGAGATTTAGCAAATCAGATGGTTAGGATTCAAATTATATCAATATATATATTAGCCCCCATGTGATGGAGGTCATAATATGCTTTGCATTGTATATGGATGACAATACGAGTTAGGATTCCAAGGAAATCATCCAAAGAATATTATATGGTTTCATGTTTATAACATATATGGTGAATATGTTTGGGAATATCTAAATTTATGATTTTATAAATATATACATGTATGTTTAATTGTACTTTATGTATACTTTCCTATATAAACTGAGGCTTACGTCTCGACCATCGTGGTTGTCGATGTTGTCTCATTAATCATTATCTACATTTTAGAATCAAATGTTTCAACTATGAACAAAATATGTGTTCTAAGTGTGGTTAACTTAGCTATTTTATTTCCATTCAATATCTATTAGTCAACAATCAACATTAACTATGATATGTTCGATATGACTGATAGTGTGATATAAGGGTTATAGATGATAGATATGTGTGATATAAGAATATATTTGTAAGCTATTTGTTGTTTTAGAAACATAGTTGAACTCCAATATCAATTAGTCACAATCAACATTAACAACGATATGATCGATAAAGGGGATATAAGGGGTATAAATGAGCGATATGTGTGATATAAGTGTGTATTCATATTCCGTTAAGATAAAAAGGTTTACATCAAAATAGACGGCAAGCGGGCAACAAGTTGCGCCGCTAGGCCTTTTTGTATTGCAAAAATAACTTTTTGTATTGCAAAAATAACATCGAAATATAAGTGTGTATTTGTAAGTTATTTATTGTTCTAACAACTTGGATTATCTTAATTTGTGAAAAATGGCAAAAATAACTTTTTGAGCTATTACCGAGATTTCCACCGAAACTGTCTAAATTTCCATTTCCATGGTGGCCGAAACGAAATTGAAATCAAGATTTTGAACCTTGATCATCATACAACACAAGTTCTAAGAATTTGGCTTCATTAAATGGATGGAAGATCAGCAAAAAAGGTAGAAATTGATCATGATATCAAAAGAACAACGTGAGAACCTGCTCTAATACCAAATGGTGAAGCCTGGAATTTTAAATGGGAAAGATTGGATGTGAGAAAGGAATAAATGGGATGAGGAGGAGGTAGAGCATGCCAAGCTACGTGAGGAGGGTGAAGAAAGGAGCAAGTGGAGGTTAATAGGTTTTTAAGAGGCGATTAAAGGAGAAAGGGAAAACATAAGGTAAGGCGGATGAAAACACCAAGCGACCTGAGAAAGAAAAGCAAAGCAGTAGAGGATTGGGTGGAGGGTTTAAGAGGAAAAAAATCAAAGTGGGGGAGATTCCAAATCCAGAGGCAACTATCATAGTATTCATACATGCTTCTTTCGCTATATGGTGACCTTATATAGAGAGCCAATACCATTTGAAAGGCATGCTTCTTCGCAAAACATTACCCCCTTCCCTAAAAGACACTTCCAAAGGACATATCCTTTGGATTTATAAACGCAGACAAAGATAAAAAAATCTTAAAATTTGACAAATGAACTAATGAACTTCAGACTGCGCCGAAAAACCATGAAAGTTCCCATGTAAGAGGGAGCAACAAGTGCGCAAACACTTACTTGATTGTAGTCTTCAAGCCACTTTTCTTCTTCACAGGCAGCAAGCCACTTTCCTACTCCATTCAAAATATCCTTCCTACAAGCAGATTCCTCTTTAGCTTTCACAATCTGATCCTCTATTTTAGCCACTAATTCAGAAGGATCCAAAATACGTGAAGCCAAGATGAATTAGATATAATTTGATATAGATCTTGCACTACATGGGAGAAAAATAAGTACCGGAATCAATCAATGCATTGACCTTCTCTGGGGCCGTGCTCATGTCAGGTTCCATATGTGTCCCCTTACAAATCTCTTCCAACTCTGCTCGTCGCTCAAAAACGAGCTCTTTCATCCTGATGGCTTTCAACTTTGTCAATCTTTCGACCTCTGCAGTGATCTAAAAAAGCAAAAGGAACTTATGGCCTTGCCTCATAAATCCAGCCCAAACATAGCAAGCTTTAACAAATGAACCTGCTCGAGAGTCTCCTGTGAAAGAACTCCACAGTCAGTGATGTCATTTTCCGGTGTTCCAACGAGTACGAGTACTCTTCCAAAGCGCCTCCTGTCCTCATCTGGTGAGTCCATAAAGTTCCACAGTTCATAGAGTGCTGACATGGTTTCACGCAGCTGCAGATCCACAGTGAATAGGATTAAAGGTAAATATAAAAATAGGGACTTTAAAATTACGAGAGCTCTCTCCTAACCTTCTGGGCTCTGGATTTCTTTTCAGTCTTCAACCTGAAGATAACGTGAGATAGGCCTTCTAGTGTGCTGTTGCTGATGTTTGAAAACTGGGCCACCTCGGCTTTTTGTAAACTGGGATGAACTTCATTTACGGTCTTGCTGAAGTCCACTCCAAGAACACCACATAAACAGTGCACTTCACTGACATAACCAAGGACCCTATGCAGGCGATCAGACTGGTCACAACAGGGTTGAAAATCGTAAGATGACCGCTCAAATTTCCTTGTTTTAGTAGCTAATGAGATGTAAAATTTTGTATATGATGCCACCTAAGAAGTGTCATATCCGAAATTTAAATTACCTTCTCTTTTTCAAGGGCTTGAAGCCCAGCTTGATGCTCATTAAGCTTTCTCAGTGAGAAGTCATCCACTTCTGTACTCCCACCGGTAGTGGATGAAGTGCTCAAGTGATCATGACCGGCTATTTCAACAGAGATTTTGTCAATCTGCGATTTGATCTCAGAAAATAACTTCATGCGCTCTTCTTTCTCGAGCCTCAGTTCTTCTAATAAAGGAGCAACTGATGCAAGTTGACCCTTTAGTGATAGCGACCTGTTATCGTCCATCTGCGAGAAGGTAGGGAGTAAATTTGGTAGGAAGGCAAATTTATTTACCAAGAGAAGTGAGGTTGAGACTGAAGTCATTCAAATATATTGGTAAGATGCTAAGAGCCTAAGACCACTAATGTCAGCATCAGGAATAGATTAAGTAGTGCTATGAACTATATGTTCTCGAGAGAGAAATGCCCTCCCAAATGTCCTTGTAAGCATAAGGTATAAACAGCTATAGATTTTCAAGTTCAGTTGAAAACCAAGATGTGATTGACTTTAAGAAGTTCAAATGCGATGAAATACATGAAATCAACGTCTTACCAGCTGAAACAAAGGAGTGTGCTTTTATAGAAGAACATGATGTCGACATGCAAGAAACTTAGCATGGAAAATAGAAATGTAATGACATAGGGAAACCGTTATAATGCAAAATACTGATAGTCCGTTTGTAAGATAGCAAATGAAGTAAATTGCTTCAGTTTTTTTTTCACTTATAAGATTGCTTCGATAGAAGTCATTCATGTTCTAAAAGGGAGTACAATGAAAGGATGCATGGCACAGAAAATCACTCCGAATGTCCATTAAGAGACAAATATCGGCTATAAGTTAATAAGAATGTAGTCCAAGAATTAGTAACAATGCAGTTGAAAGATTGCTAATGCAGTATTTGTAGAAATTTTGGCGATACAGGAGTTCCATTGAAAACTTGCCCCTATATGCATTGTTTAGAAGAGGAAGGATCTGGAGAAAAAGCGTAGAACTAGTTAGATACATGACGGAGAGATGTCATGTTCGATGCAGGACCATATTATCCTAAGCAACTATGACTAAAGATGTTAGATAAGGCACCATTTACGTGTCATTGGTGTGGATGAGGGCCGATGGATCTCGAAATCAAGATGTCACACTCTTATTGCCCGCCAGTATTGATGCACCTAACTAACACGATAATAAGAGATGAATGATTCTGCTGATTTTTCCAATTGAAAGCTTGAAGATAAGGCCTTCTATATGACGACATACTGAAACCCTTTTAACTACTTCCGCAAAGGAAATCGACTGGAAGAAAAGAAGCCTTCTATATGATGACATATATGATTACCTAAGCTCTAACCATCCTGTAGATGAACAAGACAACTTGTTCTAAGCATAGAAAATACATAACTTGTTGAATTATTTGTTTGCTGGTCTTTAAGATACTTAACACTATTGATACATACTGTTATATCTGTTGAGGAGCCTTTGTTTGCATAAGGGATTGGAAAACAGAGAAAGGAGAAGCAACCCTCAAGGGATCACCTGCGAACGTGGAGTAATCTCCCCAAGAGATGCCCTCAAAGCAGCCACCTCTGCTTCTTTGGCTGCAATAACCTGCTTGAGCTGCGATCTCGCGCTACTTGCCTCGTCAACCTTCCTCCTGTAAACCTGGATGCACTCCTTCTCTAGCTCGAACAGCATGCGATCTTTTTCAGCTTCAGTTTCTCCGATTTCTGACCATATAAGCTGTTCAACAGAGTTAAATTCAGGTTTCTATTACTCCCTCGTCTTGCACAACAAAAAACCACGCCGCGTCGATTTTAAAACAAAAGAACCTCTTCAATACTACTAAGAAGTAAAACGAAAAACATTAAAAGAAACCAAATAACCTTAGTAAACCAAACCTCCCTTTCTATGCAATTTGCAACTGTGCCACAAGATTCAAGCTTTCCAGGATTCGAGTTGTCCCCGTCCATGGAAATAGAAGCTACCCATAACAAAGAAAACCCCTTTATTTCTCTACATTTTTATGAACATTGTCCCTCCTTTCAGGGTTCATTCCAAATCGCACTCCAAACCCCGTTAAAAAACCGTAGAAAGCATCCAAACTTCACAAAAAAAACATCATAAAAATCTTCCAACTTTCAACGAAAAGAAGAGAGTGATCAGCATCAGCAGTTGGGACCTCAAGATCTCTAAGCAAAGCACCGTAGCTTGACTCGATGCCTCGCGACGGGAACCCCTGCATCGCTCCCTCCACTTGCTCGCCCTCAGCTCGCTTTCTCACGACCCCCCGAACTTGGCCATGTGGGTCGGAAAATCACAGCATGGGAAGGTAGAAAGAGCGAGAAAGCTGCCAACTTGGACTGCAAAAAGGTGGCAACCGAAGAATGGAGTGTGCAAGAAAGAAGCACAGGTCCAGGGAGAAAGGGAAGGGGGAAAGCTGTGAGGGCAGAGACAAAAAAAGCTACACTGACCACTTCAGCTTTGATGATACGCATTTATCAGCCTTTAATATAGTCCAGCAGTGCATACCAATCTGCAAACAAAGAGAATGGTAACTTTTCCTTGTGATATGACAGATGTCGGTATCTTCTTGTTGGAGAGGGATGGGGAAGAAAGCCCGTGTGAAGTCATTCATTCACCACTGATTGGTATGCTTACAGCTGTCGTTAATCATTGCAGGGTACTTAGCCTTTGCCAATAACAGATGCTGTTGTTTAAATGCATCTTGCCAATGGAAGTTACTGCCTTTGTTATACAATTTAATTGGTATTTATGTGTTGGTTTTTGGGTATCAATCAATCATGTAGGGCAGGATGATTGGAAGTGGGTGGAAATATTTAGTAGTGGAGGGGTCAAGGCGCCATTGTTAATGAATTAATTAAGATAAGATAAGCTCTAGTTTGACTGCTCCAAAGTGCCAGCCCCTATTTGGATGGTGATGCCTTAGCTGCTACTTAGCCCGCTCCTGCACAAAAGGATAAAGGTCACATAGTTTAAACGCGAGCTCAAGAACAAGTAGTCATCGCTATATATTGTCGTGCAAAGGCACTGGTACTGATTTTCAGGTGCTATTTGTTTAAGTCATGCTGACTCAACGGCGAAGAGATAAAAGATGCCACAAAGAAGGGATTTTTCGTAATCTGATATCGAGATTCTTACTTGTAGACTGATGATTGGTGCAGATGTCGAACAAACCCTAGCACCGCGGTATTTAAGATGCAATTGAAGGTCTCCGGTCATGGTACCGTCCATAATATATACAGAAAGAAAACGGCCATGGGTTGGTGTGAGCAGTATAGAAGGCACTTTGTCAAACCACTGTGTATTCTTGTGTCCTTGTGCTTATGTGTTATTTTCTCTTTGACGATTTTTATTTATGTTTGTGGATCAGATTCATTCCCAGCATTTACAATTAGGAGTATCCATGAGGCGGGTACTTGATCCCTTCGATCGTGACTCGTCTCGCCCTGTTGGTATGGGATCACGGGTCGATCCGTCTCATTCCAATGGATACCCAATTGTAACGGGTACTCGATTAATGTCAATGGATGTTGGCTATCTGCAGGTACCCACGGATACCTGTAGGGATAAAGAGAGATACTTCTAGTGAAATGCGATATGTATAAAACTCAAACGATATGTCCAACTATGTATATATGTATCTATATCATATTATAATGATAATGCCGGGACATGAAAATCTAAATGGTACGGAATGCGGATATGGATATATAAACATAGATAAATAAATTAATGAGGATATATAAAAACTTTGTGGATAATGTAAACTCTATGCATACATGAAATTGGAAGGAATACAATATATATCCAATAATGACACATTCATATAGATTCATCCTCGTAATGAATCAAATACGGATAAATGAGATGTAAATATAAATAATCGAAGGACAACATGACAAACGATATATAGGTATATATTCCTATTCGTAAATGGTTGTATTAATTATCACCACATTTGGTTATTGTGATGCACGTGTGTGCGTGGCCGTGGGCGCATGCGCGCGCACGTGGGTATGGGCCTGGGCACGAGTGCGTGTGTGTGTCTGGGTGGCTACGTGCGTGTGTGTATGTGTATGCGATGCAATTCATAATATCCAATTGTATTCATTATCATCATGTTTGGATGTCAGGATGCATGTATATTGATTTGGATCATATTCGATTACGTCATATATGTTAATTCAAATTTTGACATACATGTATATATTTCGATTTCAAAATGATTTGGCAATATATTTTCCATATTCACCGATATTTGTATTCGCATCGATATAGATGTTTTTAAAATAGATAAGAATAATGTAACATCTATGTTGGTATTTGTATCTAACTATTTGCATTTTTTTAATCCACTTCCAACCAGGTACCCGCGGGTACCCGTCGGGTTTTTATATGAGACGCGGGTCATGGCATAACGGGTACCCGTCCCATCATTTATAAATGGGTACCCGAGGGTTTAGGGTCAAAACGAATGGGTTAAGCCGAGTATCCATTGACCTAGATATTTTTGAACACTCCTATCTACAATTCCATATCTTTCTCTGAATACGATATCACTGGCTCGTTGATGCGCAAGAGAACAGATGTGAGAAATGTTTGATCTATGTTGCTCCTTAGGAAATTAAAGCAGGAAGGAGAAGAGAGCAAGGTTGTTTAAAGGCAGCAACTACGATAAATAGGGAGCGGATTGTCTGTTGCACAGCAGACTCTGCTGCAGTGTTCGAGCCGCTTGATCATGATCGAGCGGTTCGCATGAATTCGCACGGTCAGGTCCACAAAAAAGTGCGAATTCATCCGAACCGCTCGATCGTGATCGAGCGGCTCCGGACACTGAAGCAGAGTCTGCTGGCCATACGATCCCCGCTCCGATAAATAAGCAATTAAGATCATCTCTTTTCTTTTTCACCATGCAATTAATGCCAATTGGATAATTAACTGGGACGGAGTCACGGAAGCCAACGGCCATGCGTGCAGATTGACCTCGTTCGTGTGCTTGCAAGCCAAGTTGATCTGGCTGTGGATGACCAACAGGATGGGGAACATAACTGTGACAGCCTCTGCTTATTAATGGGTTGTCTGCCCCCTCATCGTCGTCCACTCCTCTGGATCTACCACATGTGGTGTAATATCCCTCCTGTTCTCCGTGCGTGAAAGCCTCTGCGAGCATTATAATCTTGTGCTCTTCCGTTTCTCTTTAGCTAAAGGGAGGTGAGCCACTTTTTGGCTGCATGCTCAACTGGCATCATTTGTCATGTGAATTTGATTTTTATTTTTTCGGGCGACTTGCTGATACTGTCTGGTAATGTAACTCTGCTGGAATTGACGAATTCTTGGTAATTATTTGAGTAAGTCGTTGTCGGCATCCAATACAAAACCAAAATCAACTTCTTCTTCTTCTTTTTTGGTACTTTCAGGAATGGTTCATGTACAAATAATCCACAAAGAAACCATGTATGGCACAATGAATTTACTAGAGTAAAAATCCACGGGAGACGGTTTGTAACATCCCGTACATAGATTTCAGGCGGTCCAGATAACTTATTGGGTCGGGCTGAATTAGATCCATTGACAACTACCCAACATGCTTAATCCCAAGCTGTCGAGTAGTATTATCCATCACTTATAACCCACAATCACATTTTGTGAGTTTCCGATGTGAGACGATGTTTTGGGGTTGTTACACACCCCCCTCCTCCCCCCCACACACACAGAATACATGGATGAAAAAGGCAGAGCATATCCCACAGCAAAGCATGTTGACTCTTTTGTTTCTAATCGTTGTAAAAAAATCGATCATATATATTGAATCTACGACACTACAAGGAAAATAGGTTGTGGCTGTAGAACTATGCCCACAGATGTAGGGCTTGTGGCCACAGAGTTGGGCTCTGGCCACAACAAGTCGTAGCATGTAGCCGTAGCTATAAGTCTCGTCGCGAGAGTTCTCTAACCACGAATATGTCGTGACCACTACAAGTAACCACAAAAGTTTTCGTGGTTATAGTTCTTTCATGAATGTCCTCCTTAGATATTTGAAGTCTTTGGTCACGGAATTGTAGCTACGAGAAACTAGTGGCCATGCAGTTATTGTGGCCACAAGTTTTCGTAGCCACATTCTGTAACCACAATTAATTTTTCTTATAGTGTGAGTATTGTTATTTACTCCCGTAAAACTTTATCTTAATATGATATTCGTAACTATTACATCTTAAAAGTCAAAGGAAAAGTCAACATCCAATGAACTTAAGAATCATTTAAAAATATCGAACCTTTGATTGGTAAGATAAAATAGCTACAAATATATGATACAAATAGTTTTCATAGATCCCATCTATAGATATGGATTTTTTACAACTAACCTCCAATTACTAACATAGGTAATAGACCCAAAGCTATTTGATTGTAATTAAACTCATAATGATCATGTGGAAGGTTCACAATCTTCGGTGATTGATAAACATTTTGTTGAGCAATACTCGACACGGTTACCATAAAATATATAGAATCCAAAATCAATACTACTAATTAAGCGATTTTTTCTTTTAAATATATGTTTTCAATCATCAACAACGAGTAGATCTATAAGACATACACAAATGCATACTTCACACACAAAATATTTATCAAATTCAAAATGAATTCGACCATGGAAACATTCTAATGTAATTAATTTTTCATAAAGATAATGAATAGTTACAGGTAAACGATTTGTATGAGATAATATAATCATGAAACCTTGAAGGATATAGAAAATTAAGGTGCGCCATGCCCTACTCATAGGATCTACTCGAAAGAAAGGAGTACATCACACTCAAAATTGAGGGAGAATGTGTTCTTCCAAAATAACATGCATTACAACAAATGATGAAAATGTAAAATAGTGTATGTCTAAATGGTGGAGGGGACTATTATGAAATATATTTCGTAGCAATTCCACCCAACTTCTCGAAAAAATCCTACTCTGACAGTTGGAGTTATACCCATTGGAATTACCAAATGGGTTGGGCGCATTCGATACGAAATTGGAGCATTTCATAAATGGTTAGATAGGCATGTTAGGAAAGCCACTATATTTCCTAAGGTTATGCTTAACCTCCTAGGAAATGTGGTGATTTTTCTAATCAGCATGCTTTAAGTATTAGGAAATGGTGTTTTAAATTTGGTTTCCATTGGATACTCCCCCTCCCATCTCACATACACTTGATACTATACTACTCTCTCTCTCTCTCTCCACATCTCTCTCTATTATTATTAGTGATATCTTATTTCTCCATCTCTTCCTTTCTTTGATTAATCGACGAGGTAGACTCCTTATTTTTTCATGATTTTCTATGTTGATGATGTATAAGAGGAAAAGGTATTGTAGAGAGCGAGGACACTGAAGAGTAAGAGATGTACAGGAGGAGAATGAGGATATGGACACAATGTGGGCACGGATGAGCATTGGGTTGAGCAAGCCTACCAAGACCACGAGCCAGGCCCATGAGTCGGCTCAAATCAGAGCCCAGTTTGTAGAGAGATGGGATTCAACCACAAATTTCGTTCACTAATAAATGGGTCGAGGTTACATTGACCTCAGTCCAAACCCATGAGCCTACATGCATGATCCAAATATAACAATCCATAATCATATATAAAAACCCATAATCCTATATAAAAATATCTCAGTCTTTGTATAGTCCAATGAATTTTCACTATGTACATATATATAATGTCAACTCTATCCTCATGCAACAAACTCGTTATCAATCTTTTCCCACAATATACTTTTCTCATTGTATGACGACTAGCTCTTCTCTCCTTGTTCCTCTATATGTGTCTCACGCAATCTAATCTTTTTTATTTGCGAATAGTTGGATTCAAATCCTTTTCACCTAGATACATAATCATTTATATGCTCATTCATATACATTGTTCAATGATTCACTAGCATAAGAACCTTTAATTGCTCATGTTCCTTCTATATGTTGTCGTTCTTTTAAAAAATGACACATAAACCTAAGCTCACATTAATCAGGTCAAGTTGGATCATGGGTTGACTAGGATAAAAAAATGAGAGCAAGAGATCGTCCTATGACCCATCAAATTCAAAGGGCCCTAGGCCAATATCACCACCACCAGCAAGAGATCGCACCTCCTCTCCCGAAGCTCTCTTGATGCACGAAGACGTCCCCGACGTTCCTGGAAGGGGCCCTAACTCAACGGCGAGGCCAAAATGGGCGGAGGAGCTCCGATGTGTCGCCGCGAGGTCAGGGACGGAGAGGGGCTCCAGGTAGCACGATCGCTGCAAAAATTGACCCCAGCCGGAGTCTCTTGCCCTTTGGGACCTGCAAAGAAAATGCGCAAACGACAGGAGAAGATTCCCAGAGCAAACACGAGTCAAATGGAAGGCGTATGGCGCAAATATGAGCTCGCCGGAGCAAGCTCCGGCGAGGTGGTCGCGATGGTGATGGGATGGATGTAGATCAAAAATGGAAAGTGGAATCGAATCCTAGGACTATGGCGAAGATAGAAATGCAAGAAAAATACAGAAAAAAAATAGAACCTCAAGGGCTAGAAGCCCAAGGTAAAAACCTCACGGCGGCGCAGCCGCCAGAGATGGTGGAACGTGGCTTTAGGTGCTTCGTCACACCTCGACTGAGATGGGAGGAGACTCCCCTGTCACCGAAGATCAGCTCGACCCTCACCTGGAAGTTTTTGGCGCCCCAAAATCGGTTCAAAGAGGAAGGGGGGTGACTGGGGTCTTTTTGAATAATGGTGACCAAGGCTTGAAGATCAAGGGTCAACGGGAAGAGCAGCGATGCTCTCCCCGAAAAAATCATCTGGCGAGCTAGAGGGATCATAGGGGAGCAAGATTGCAGAAGAGACTATCGTGAAAAGATGAAAGGAGCTCCTTCGAAAAATGGGAGAAAAGGGGGTCAAACGTTGTTCTGACACATTCCAGGCGTTGGGTAGAGAGTTGACCGAAGGTCAACTCTTGCTTGCCCCCTGGTTGGTCCACGTGGACCAACCAGGAAAAAGCCTGGAGAAAAAAACTTAGGAATTCAATTAAAAATAGATAACAATTTAATTAATTTTTGATTATTAAATAAAAAGTATTTGTAATTTTATGAAGTATTTTATGGTAATTTTTATTTATTTTTATTAGGTATATTTTTACAAGTTGCTTTTTATAGCCTATATAGGTATATTACCTATATATTTTATTATTTTATTTTTATTTTGTGTATTTAATTTTATAATTTTTATTTATTATTTTATAAAATTATAACATACTTTTATACATGTAAATATATTTTTATTGTATTTTTTTGAATTGTTTTGTATGTTTAATAAAATATAAGTCTGTGTTATATAGGTATATATAGGTATAATACCTATGTATTTTATATACATGTATTTTTATTTTGAGTTTAATTTAGGTTTTTATTCTGATTTTAATGTACATATATACTGTAAATAATATTTACAAAATTATAAAAATATAAAATTATAAAAATAATGAATAAATAATAAATTGAATATTTTAATCTTTACAGGTATACAATGTGGGTCCAAAACTCAACTTTCAAACCGTAGCTCCGCCAAATGTGAAACCACCGCTATTAAATAGCTTATTTTATTCTATATACAATTAAAGGTGAGTTTGCTGCATTTGGAGTTTTCATTTGTGAGATACAGGTCTGGGATGTTGGGATTCTGGATTTTTATTCAGACCATAACTTTTTATCTATACATGATTTTTGAATGAAATCAATTTTGTATTTTTCTATATAAAATTATCTACAACTTTCATGTTCAAGTTTCTTTATTTGAGGTATAAAAAGTGGAACCAAAAATAGGTCTCAAAATGAATAAATAAGGAATGGAATGAATAGGTATTTATACTATATTTTGACCCTTATTTCCCCCTACTTTATTCCTGGTCGACCTATTCATCAAGATGCCTAGGTCTCGGGGTTTCAGGTCATAAAATAATTACAATATTTTATTCTTTTTCTTTTCTTTTGTTTATTCTATAATTTTGGTTTTAATTACAATATTTTATACACTATTTACATGCACATGCATGAATGCTAAGAAGATGATTTTAAGGGTATTTACACGCATTTACTAGGGTTTTTGAGGCCAAAATGATAGAATAAAGATGATGAAATGTGGATTCATCATCCCCCTATACTTTACCTTTGCTAGTCCCTAGCAAACACTTATGTAATAAGTGCAGAAAGAAAAAGAAAGAAAAGAAAAAGAAGAACTTGGATTTAGTTTAATTATCAAACTTGTCTTCACAAAATCAAAGTTTGAAGCTTAAGTCGGACCTTTGGAATTTTAGTGCGGGCGAAACCTTAATGAGAACCGAATTTGAAATCCAACAGTCTCTGAGAATCCCAAAACTCTGTTCAAGTCTCCTCAATAGCCAGGTGATTAGCTGTATTCTTCACTTGGGTTTTAGTTGATTAATGGAGAATGTCGTTGTACCCAAAGAAAAACCAACTGAATCAAACAATTATTAAATCCAAGTCAAAGAAAACAATGAAGATGATGGATTTTTGCTATTTAATTATTAACCTGGTATAGCTCCCAGGGTCGAACTCAAGGAGGCAACAGTTATTTAAGCAAGGGTTATTCAATTCAAAGACAAGCAATGAAATAAAAGAGGGAAACTAAGCAAGCTACTCTTGGGTTTTTGAGAGTTTTTATGTTTTTATTTTTATTTTGTGGAAGGCAATATTTTTATGAGTTTTTGGACACTAACAGGATCTTAACCAAATTTTTGTAGAAATTTGGGATGAAGAATGATATTTATTCCATGCAATATAGACTAGAAAATAATTGCAGCAGAAGGACCGAATTGTAATTGTTGCAAAGTGTTTGATCAGATTATAACAGAGAACGCCTATAGTATAATTAGGCAATTTTCACACAGCCTGGATATGCATATCACGTGTAAACAACTATTTGGACTTGTATTTTAAAAACTAATAAAATTGAGGTCCAATGTGCAAGTATAACAGAAATACACGTACAGCTTACAAATAAGAAAAGAGACACGTGCTAACAAGAAATTTACCCAGAAATCTCATCCAGCACGACCAATGTTCACAAAAGAAAAGGGGCACTCGTGATATGAGCTGAAATGGATTAGTATGCAAATAGGATAAGTCCAGAGAAATGAACACAAATTACCCAAAATATTTGTTCTGCACGCACGGGGCACATGAGCTTGGCCAAGCGTTGTGCGATGGAGTGGATTAGCATGCACCGTATGGCTGAAATACGACCCTTGGATCAGATCTGATCTAAGGGCGTTTATACGATCTAGCAGGCCTCTTGTGTTCTTCCCCCTTTCTATTTCAGATCGGCGATGATTCGTGGTGGCTGCGGTGTATAAGAATCGAGGCGACGGAAGTTTGATTTGAGGCGGTGATCTTTGCAGAGGAGACGGCTAGATCTTAGGTGGTTCTCGGATCGCTCCCGAGTCTTGATGGATCTGATCTCAACTGGAACACCTGCAAGTGAAGAAGCTTCTCGATTCGATTCGAATCGAAACAATGGTTATATGCTCCTCAATTCTCTTTTAATGTGAAATCTGGATTTTCAAAAGGAAACACATCAAACAAGAACGTGTGTATTGTTGTTTAAAGCTATCATTCAAATGTGGATCATTAAAATGTGGATGTAGAATACGTAATCACCAAGGATGATCCCAAAATCACTTCAGTAAAAATTATCAATTCTAAATCAGCTTCCTTCCTCGGATTAACTTGACGTACAGGAGTTGTGCATGGCATCTTTGCTATAACAGTAAGGATATCGAGTAAATTAGACT
The DNA here is from genome assembly GCA_037367405.1 of Ottelia alismoides. Lineage (NCBI taxonomy): Eukaryota > Viridiplantae > Streptophyta > Magnoliopsida > Alismatales > Hydrocharitaceae > Ottelia > Ottelia alismoides. The sequence continues at coordinate 26,065 of JAZKJV010007611.1, read as the reverse complement.
CTTGTTGATGGCGGCTCCAATTGTTCTCTCCATCCGATCTTAGATGAAGGTATTGATATTCGTACGCCTGCGAGATGACTGCGAGATTGCTCTAGGGAATGAGTCAACACCTGCAATAGATTAACGACTCGGACGCACGGCTCGGTCTAGAACAGAATAAGAAGGGTGAGCGGGGCTCCGTCGGCGGTGGGGGATTTGGAGCCGGGAATATCAGTGATCGGATCTGGAAGGTATGGAAGATAGAAGAAGAATATGCAGGGAATCGGAGATGAAGGCGGATCGTGCGGCGGTTTGTGTATCAAACAGGGATAATGGTCCTCCGATCACAGTGATCGGATATCAGATATCGATCTACGGCTACTGAAATCAAATGATAATCGAGCAAAATCAGAATGAAAACAAATCTAAAATTACCTAAATGGAGTGGATTGCCTGGGCTGAAGCTTCGAGAAGCTTCGGGTCGTTGCCTCGACGGCTTGGCAGTGCCGGAGGCTCAAGCTCGCGCGAGGAGGAGCACGGCGACGGAACGCCGGATCAGAGGCCCTCGCATCCTCTCCTCACTGCAATGAAGGTTGGCTGTCACTCACGATGATCGGAGCTCCTTGGAGGAGGATGAAATGGCCAAAGATGGGAGGAGGAAGAAGATGGGTCCTTATTTATAAGATGAGAAATGCCAATTTTTGAATGAAAATTCGGCGCGCAAAACGAGGCAGGAAATTTGAAAATTCATATGGGCGAAAATGAGGGTTGTGAAATCTTTATTTTGGTGAAGAAATCAACTCGATCGGATCAACGACGTGCTCTAGAAAATTTGGAGAAAACGACTCGGTTGAACAGATTATTTGGGTTGAAGGAGGAAGAGGACGAAACAGGGAAGAGGACGAAACAGCAGATTAAATAAAAGATAAATACAATAAATAGATAAATAACTGGTTTTAAATTACAAAATAATGAAAATGAATAATGTTAATAATTTATTAAATAATTTTATGATGATTTTTAATAAATTAAATAAATTAAATAAGTAAGGTAAAATAAATAAGAACCTTTATTAATAGGTATAAAATACCTATATGATAAATACTTTATTTTATTTTTGACTATTTTCAGATTTTATACATTTTATTTTCATTTTATAAAATTAAAATAAATATATACAAAATATTTAAAAATACAATATGTGCACAAATAAATAAATAAATAAAATATATACAATATATACATATATACAAGTATACCCATAAGGTCCCAAAACCTACTTTTTGCATATTAACTCTGATTTCAATAAAACCATTTTATTTGATAGATATTTTTACAAAACAAACTTTAAAAGTGAGTACACTCAAATCGGAGTTCATATGGCCGAGTTATGAGGTTTGGAAGTTAGGCTTTACGGCTTTTAGATTTTGAGATTTATTGGTATTTATTCACATTTATTTTTAAGTTACATTTTTGTATTTTTAGTGATTTTTATGAGAATTTCAAAAAAAGAATTAAGTTATTTGGAATTATAAATAAATAGATAGAAAATAAAGAAGGTTTATATACATAATGTACATATATACAAAGGGGTCCAAACGCCAAAACTCACACATTTTATTCCACTATTTTTTTGATATTTTTAATAAATAATATTAATTATAAAACGAAGTTTAAAAGTGAGTTTGGTCAATTTGGAGTTTTCTATAAATACTTATGAACCTATGAAGTTGGACTTTTAGGCTTTTTAGGTTCATTGTATTTATTTATTTATTGGTTAAATAATTTTTCTGATATTTTTATAAATTAGTATACATTATTACACACAACTTTCAAGAAGGAAATATTTTTATTTGAAATTGTTTTATTGATAAATAAAATAGGTGAAAATATGTACAAGGTGGAAAATAATGAATATGTACAAGTGAGATTTGGTTTTCTTGATTTTTATAAGTTATGGACCCTATCTCCCCCTACTTTATTCCTGGTCGATCAGGTCAATTCTTGACCTTCTCTCGGGGTTCGGGTCAGTCTGCATTTATTCCATAAATACATCCTTCTTTATTTCTTTTCTTTTTCTTTTCTTCTTCATTCTTTTATTTTGGTTAAAAAGAATGACAAATATACATTATTAACAAATACATGATGAATGATAGTTAATGAATATATACATATGTTTTACCAAGGATTCTAGCTAAAATAAAAGAATAAAGATGATGAATCATGGACTCATCACCAGGTCAGAAATATTTCAACTCATACGCAAACTCTTACGACTATGAATCTGACTCGTACAGTATAAGTGATGGTGGCTCTCCCCAACTAGAATGGCAAAGAAACTGACTTCTCCAGTACGACAACCCAATGATTCCTCAATCCAACAACTCCATCCTCGAGGAGCGGGGTATTCCCTTCTAAGTTCAAGTGGCAACCGGCTCAAGAGGAGGGGGTGAAGAGAAGAATGGACGGTCGCAAGTGTAGATACCTATCCTGGGATGCAAGACCAGTGTAGCCAAGTCATCCAGCTGCAGGCTCTCATATTTGACTTTGGAACTCAAGCTTGCTTATTGACTTTACAACATTTGTACATACTTTGCAGGCTTTTTATTTTTGTACATGCCTGAACACTTTTTTTTTGAAATACTATTCACAGCAGCATTTACATAAGGAGTTTTTCCTCTTGAGCCAGTAGACTATCCCTCTTTTGAAGCTTTATTGCAACCCACACTCTCCTGTCTTTAGACTTCCTCATCACTGGATGAGTTGGGGTGCACTTCTCTCCCTAGAGGAGGACAAATGTTTCCACTTGTGTGCGTCTCATACCGGCAAATCCAATCCCCTAACCACTCCAACTAAGTTGAGCCATGTGAAAGGTGCAGGTGTCCAAGTTAGGTCATTATCAACAAGAGTCGTACGTGTGCTCCGAAATATTCTACTTAGGCAGTCAAGAATCCATTGAACCAAGTCTCGTGATCCTCAAAGAATTAAGTCAACTAGACCTGAAGTACCTCAAATCTAGATCCTATAAGGTTCCTGTTATTAGGTAGATTTTAAGGTCCAATCAAGCTCCAATCTCCGGATTTTACTTAGACTCGTTCAACTATCAAACTCAATCCGAAAAATGCTCATGCTATGCAAATGATATGCAGAAAATATTTTTGTGATGCAATTTTTCAAAGATTTTGAATTTTTTATGGGTTTTTGAAAAGATGATGATGATGCAGATGCATTTTTTGTATTTTTCAAAAAGATTTTTCAGATGTTTTTGGATTTTAATTTTGCAAATGTTTTTGAAATTTTTGAAAACAAAAAGTTTTTGGCTAAAAGCTAGGTTAAAAATATGTACACGGGAATGCTTCTTATATATACAAGAAGTGGATTTTAAGAATTTACAAGGGTAAGTGATCAAATTTATAAGTATATACATATAGTGGATTTTGGTGTGATGTATGTGTTCCTCAAACTTATTTGACACATGATTTTCCAAACAATTTTTGAAAACTATAGTCCAAAATAATTTTTACAAATAATTTTACAAACATGTACACACATTTGAAAATCATTTTGCAAAGGTTTTCAAACAGTGTAGATAGATTTTTCAAATATTTTTGCAACCATTTTTCAAACCATTTGCAAATCATTTTTCAAACATTTTGTTTCACACGAAGAAAATAAATTTTTACAAATCACACATTTTTACACAGGTTGAAAACATGTAACAAAACGTTTTCAAAATAGTTTTCAATAGATTTTCACACAGATATTCAAACCACTTTTCAAACATTTTGCAAAAAACATTTTCACCTGATTTATTAATCAGTAAATACAAGAAGAATTTGAGGAACAAAACACCTTTTATTAAGGTTTTTATTGGATTTTAAAGAATTCTTAGCCATATTATTAGGAAAATATGAAAGTACGAGTTATGGCTAAAGTATATACGCAGTATATACGACCTCCCTATACTTAGCTTGAGCTATGTCCTCATAGATCGGAGAGAAAAGAGAAGATATAACTCATGCTAAGTATAGGCAATCTAAAGAATAAATAAATAAGAGATGAATGAACGAATGAGAAATCGACCGTCCCCCCTATACTTAGGATCAAATAATCCTAAGTATAGCAGACTGTACAAAACGCATGGAGGGTCAAGGGTGGGAATGAACAGATCGTACTCAGATTGTCTCCCCCTATACTTAGGGTAAGATATTCCTAAGTATAGACAAGAAGAGGAGACAATGGAGAGGATCAAAGAAAATGAAAGAACTCAGGGTGCATACCCCCCTATACTTAGGACAAAGTACGTCCTAAGTATGGAAAACTGTCTACAAGGGTGGCATCTTTTTGATAGATAAAGAAGATAGAAAATGAAAAGAAGAAAAGAAGAAAAGAAGAAAAGAGATCAGAGTGGAAGACGAGATCATGAGAATGTACACGTCACTCCCCCTATACTCAGGGTAAAAGATGCCCTAAGTATAGGCAACAACAGGAGTGACGAAACGAAACGACGAATGAACACTCGGCTCGTCCACCCCCTATACTTAGGACAAGGTACGTCCTAAGAAAGGCAGACACGAGAATGGGTGGACGAGCAAAACGAGAGAGACAGAGATGAACAAAGGAGAATGTACAACAGAGGTGGATGTACATATGATCAAGAAGGCCGAAAGCTAACCTTCTTGCGAGACCGCTGAGGGATAGATCTGGTGTGGTGTATGTCGACATCGGGGTCCACAGTGGACGGAAGCCGATCAGGGTCGACACGGTGAAGGCCCTCAGTGGAATCAAATCGAAAAGGGACGAACTGGTCAATGGAAGCAGTATGGCTAGGTTCGCCCTTGGTGGTCCTACGATGTGAAGGCACAGACTGGAGAGTGGAAGAAGTACGGCTAGGTCCGGCCTTGGAAGTCTCGCTGATATCAAAGTGGAATGGGACAAACTCATCATCCTCGGAAGAAGTGTAATCGGAGTCGTCCTGCGAGGGCTCATCCAAGTCAAAATCAAAAGGAACGAAATCATCAGTGGAAGTATACGAACTCAGATCGTCCTCAAGAGTCTCACCTGAATCATTGTCTTCAACAAGAGGCATGAATCTATCAAAATAAATGGCAGCATCATAACCGACCTCAATCATATTCACCTGTTAGTGACCAGGAACGGACTTATCAGTGGAAGTAGTCAAACCAGGTCCGTCCTATATAATCGTGGTATCTACCCGCCGCTCAATGGGATCAATCACGTAAATACTTTGGATTTCATCGACACATTGCCACACACCAGAAGGAGGAACCGCGAGGTCTATGCTTTCCGATTTCCTCCCCTTTCGGGGGATCTTTCGGGTCTCATTAGGGGTCGCTAAGCAAACATCTCTAATAGCATCAGATCGGTCACATGCCTCGGAGTCAGCTAGAATCGGTGAAGGTGCATCAGGTGCAGGTCTCTGGTCAACTATGGGTGTTGTGATCGACACTTCGCTCTCATCAACAGGACGGAAGCGAATCTCTCCTGATCCATAGTTGATAACGACCCTCGCAGAGGCGAGTAATGGTCGTCCCAGGATGATTGGAGATGGTTCCCCTGTAGAGGTCTCCATGGGCAACACGACAAAATCAACATGGTAGCTCGTGCCCTGAATAGAAATGACGGCATTTTCAAGGATACCCTTCGTCCTCTTGATAGATCCATCAGCAAACTGAACAATCATCCTAATTTTCTTGAGAGGCCCTAAGTGAAGAGACTGTACCAGTGAGAAGGGTAATATGCTAATAGATGCACCGCCGTCCAGGAGAGTGCGATCACAAGTATAATCAGAGATGGTGCAAGTGATGAAAGGAGTAGTTGTGTTCTTCTTTCTGGGAATGAGACGATGTGTGATGGCATGGGCAGTGGCCATGGTCAAAATATGACGCTCAGATCTGCTCCTCCACTTTCTCTTCTTGGGAAGAGGAGCAAATAAATCAGTCATGGCCTGCTGAAGTGGAGCACGGATGATCTCATGAATGGTGGCCACCACTTCGGGTTTAGTCAACATTTTTTTGAATTTTTGGACTTCCTCCATACAAGGGAGGAAGTCGGAATCAGCATCTACACGAGGCATGCCAAGAGCAGTCTGTACAGCGGCATCCTCGGGGTTAAAGGTGGGTCTAGATGTGAATGGATGTGTGGTCAAGGGTTCTGGCAAGTGGACTCTCTCCTCACAATATGAATCAACCAAGTGTCTCCCGAACTCTTTTTGGATTTTTAAATTTTTCTCATTTTTTGTATTTTTGGCGACTGCAAGCTCCCATGATCACCGACAAGTGAAGCCGTATCCCCAACGAAAGGAGCATTAATCTGATTCATCCTAAGAAAGCAAGATCATCATTCATCAAATCAATGCGCTTTGTCATCTGATTCAATATATCACTCATAGAGACCGAGGGAGGTGACTCCATCAGGTCAGACTCAGGTGGATGTGAAGGTGGAGGTGGATAATATACAGGTGGGGGTGGAGGTGGGTAGAAGTTCGAGGTCTGATACTGCGGCTGAGGTGGATATCTACAAAAATCAGAAAAGGTAGGAGGAGGATCCTCCTGGTAAAAGGGAGGTGGACCGGCTGGAGTGAACGAGGGATCCGCAAGGTCCGGATAAAAAGCACTCCAGGGGTCTATCTCGAAATCAAAAGGAAATGATTCGGGGGAGCACGACGGTCAAGTCAAGAGAGCGAAGAAGAAGGCGCAAATGTGCAGGGATGATATAGGACACACACAAAACAATCACAGACAAAAATGAAAAGAATACAAACCCTCAATTCACCTACTCAACTCGGTAGAGACCGAAAAGTCAGTCTTTTTATCTTGTCTGTTTTAGAGTTAGGTGAGAAGTCCAAAATTGCACAAACACTTAGGGGGCTGAATATGGGATTTGGGCACTAACCTTAGTGTGTGCGTGAGCAATGTAAAACGAAGACAATGAGGGGATTACTCGCCCCAAGAAAATATTTTTCTTTTTGGTTGGTTTTAGGGTCAAGTAATGTTAACAGTCCCAATTTTATCGATTATCACTTTTTTTGGATTTTTAATAAAAATGCACGAGCCTAACGAGGAGTCAATTCCTTTAAGCACCTAGTTTGGCAAAATCAGAGGGAGAGTCGGAAAAGCAATGTAAGCGGAAATCGATGATGAATGCTAAAGAGAAATGCTCATCTTGCCTCCAGCACTCTACATGCAAAGATGCTCAGCAGAATTGAAACCTATCTATATGCAAATGCAAAGTCGATGAAATCACCCTAAGTTCAGAAATTTGCTATTATCGTGAAGAACCACAAGCTGACCACAAATCCTCAACCCTAGAGTCCAGTCTAGGCTCACCCCTCCTCCTCTCGACAAATCGAGTTCAGGAGAAGCGCTTGACGGGATGAGCTTGCGGCGTGACAGATCGAAGACGATGAATCAACTGTTTAAATTTGACTAAGTCCAAACGATACTATAGGCACATGCAAGGGTGATTAATGTGTTTGGACCTAATTCTATCGCAAGCAATCCTAAAACTAGGGGCTCAATCACATAAAATAAATAAAATCGAAAATCGGAAATCAAAGTAAAAAAAATGCGATGAAAACCGATAAAACCGCGGTGAGCCCCCAGGTGTACAAACACCTGGAAATTAGGCTCGAGAGTCCAAAATGTCCGGGGGTACCTGTATTATTACAATAAAAGAGTCTCTCTCTCACAAAAATTACACTAATAAATGCAATAAATAAATACACTAGAACTGTCTTCAAAATCCTCACCTAGCCCGCCTTCATGCTAAGTCAAGTCGCCTCACGTGGGTGCGCAGGTGCTCCTGGAAGAGAGCTCCTCCCTCGATCCGCGTTCCCCGCAGAAGTCAAACAAGAAAGGGTTTAGACAATCCAAACAAGAAATATCAAAAATAAGGAAACTACAACAAGCAGAAATAAAAGCCGCAAAAGTAGACAAATAATCACAAACACAAAGCAAAAATAAGATCTATGCGCTGTTGCTCCCCGGCAACGGCGCCATTTGATAAATAGAGAAATCGAGGGTTGTACGGTTTCACAAGACGAAACCGCAGTCGGTGTGTTGACCGCTCAAAATCCTTAATTAATCAACAATTAACCCACAATCAATCAATCAAACAATGACAAGCAGAAAGTGGAGTTAAAATTTATTTTTAACTCTACATAAAAGATGTATAGGTGCAAGTATGTAGAGAGTTCGAACACAGGGAGCAAGACAGGATAGATCCACAAGTGTGTGTGCGTGAATGTGATGTGTTGTCTACACTATGCAATGCAAATGTTTTTTTGGGTTTTTAATTTTTAATTGTATATATATATATATATATATTTTTATTTTCTTTTTCAATATTGGAATATAGATACAATATAATAAAAGAGGTGCTAGAATATTTATAAAAATATGTAAAAATGCTCAAAAATTCAGAAATAAAATATTTTTGGTCTTTTTATGATTTTTTACTGTTTTTGTGATTTTTGGGTATTTTTCAAAATATTTTTTGTATTTTTAGAAGTCAAAATAAAGAAAATAGTGAATTAATGCACTGGCCGAAACTAAAATGGGAATTGAAAAATATCAAAAAATATCAAAATTTCCCAAATTAATTTTAAACTAAAGATAATAAAATGGGGAACCTACAGGAATTGAGTTTTACATTTTTTTAGAGTTTTCTACGATTTTTTAGATTTTTTTTAAATTTTTGGGTATTTTCTATTTTTTAAGGTTTTGGTTTTGAATTTTTTAGTGGTTTTTGGACTAACACTAAAATACAATAAAATAGACTGTAGGTAATTTTTTTTGGAATGTTTCTAGGTGTTTTAATATTTTTTTGGTATTTTCTAAGATAGACAGTAACTAAAATGCATGTTTTTTTATTTTTAATAACTATAAAAATGCAACAAAAATAAAATGCAAAAATATGGCGTGGAAGAGTGACTCAACAGGAGCTTAAATAAATTTTTGTGTTTTTCGAGTTGAAGTGATGCTCTAAATAAATAGAGCAAGCAAGCAAAAATACACAGCCTGGCAGGGGTATATATGTAATATTCAAAAAGTCCAGGGCCTGTATGTAAATATTCCAAAAAAACTATAACTAATTAATGCAGTTAATAGACTAAATTCAAAAACATAAAGCCGCACGGGTTTTACTGTAAAAGACCCACCTAAGCACGTGCAATGCATGCTCCTGGGAAGGATAGAGTTGCAATAAATAAAAGGCCGAGGGCTGTAATGCCAAAATGCCAAGAAGACACGTGAGGAACCACGTGCACCACTGGCAGGGGTATAAGTTCAATATTACAAAACACCAGGGGCAACCATGCAAAATATACAAAACTATTAAAATCAGATGAAAGATTAAAGGGTTAATTAATAAATACAAAAGAGGTCGGGGGTGTGTCCGCAAAATACCCACGGTTGGACGGATCCAACGGCTGATCTAACTTGACTTGCCACGTGGAGCGTCCTCCTTGCGCGATGACGGTTCGCAGCAGCGCCCAGGATTAGATCCCTGGAGAGGAATCAACGGTCGACAACCCTCAAAATCGGACGGTTGCTGGTGTGTCAGGACGAACAAGCTCGATCTAATGGTCGGGACGCCCGGTGGATGAACTGGGAAGAACAGATGGCTGGGCGAACTTAGCCGAGCTCGCACCTCCTCTCCCGAAGCTCTCTTGATGCACGAAGACGTCCCCGACATTCCTGGAAGGGGCCCTGACTCAACGGCGAGGCCAAAATGGACGGAGGATCTCCGATGCGTCGCCGCGTTCAGGGACGGAGAGGGGCTCCAGGTAGCACGATCGCTGCAAAAATCGACCCCAGCCGGAGTATCTTGCCCTCTGGGACCTGCAAAGAAAATGCGTAAACGACAGGAGAAGATTCCCAAAGCAAACACAAGTCAAATGGAAGGCGTATGGCGCAAATATGAGCTCGCCGGAGCAAGCTCCGGCGAGGTGGTAGCGATGGTGATGGGATGGATGTAGATCAAAAATGGAAAGTGGAATCGAATCCTAGGACTATGGCAAAGATAGAAATGCAAGAAAAATACAGAAAAAAACAGAACCTCATGGGCTAGAAGCCCAAGGTAAAAACCTCACGACGGCGCAGCCGCCGGAGATGGTGGAACACGGCTTTAGGTGCTTCGTCGCACCTCGACTGAGATGGGGGGAGACTCCCCTGTCATCGGAGCTCAGCTCGACCCTCACCTGGAAATTTTTGGCACCCCAAAACCGATTCAAAGAGGAAGGGGGTGACTGGGGTCTTTTTGAATAATGGTGACCAAGGTTCGAAGATCAAGGGTCAACGGGAAGAGCAGCGATGCTCTCCCCGAAAAAATCATCTGGCGAGCTAGCGGGATCATAGGGGAGCAAGATTGCGGAAGAGACTATCGTGAAAAGATGAAAGGAGCTCCTCGAAAAATGGGAGAAAAAGGGGTCAAACGCTATTCTGACACATTCCAGGCGTTGGGCAGAGAGTTGACCGAAGGTCAACTCTTGCTACCCCCTGGTTGGTCCACGTGGACCAACCAGGAAAAAGCCTGGAGAAAAAAACTTAGGAATTCAATTAAAAATAGATAACAATTTAATTAATGTTTGATTATTAAATAAAAGTATTTGTAATTTTATGAAGTATTTTATGGTAATTTTTATTTATTTTTATTAGGTATACTTTTACAAGTTGCTTTTTATAGCCTATATAGGTATATTACCTATATATTTTATTATTTTATTTTTATTTTGTGTATTTAATTTTATTATTTTTATTTATTATTTTATAAAATTATAACATACTTTTATACATGTAATTATATTTTTATTTTATTTTTCTGAATTGTTTTGTATGTTTAATAAAATATATGTCTATGTTATATAGGTATATATATAGGTATAATACCTATGTATTTTATATACATGTATTTTTATTTTGAGTTTAATTTAGGTTTTTATTCTGATTTTAATGTACATATATACTGTAAATAATATTTACAAAATTATAAAAATATAAAATCATAAAAATAATGAATAAATAATGAATTGAATACTTTAATCTGTACAGGTATACAATGTGGGTCCAAAACTCAACTTTCAAACCGTAGCTCTGCCAAATGTGAAACCGCCGCTATTAAATAGCTTATTTTATTCTATATACAATTAAAGGTGAGTTTGGTGCATTTGGAATTTTCATTTGTGATATACATGTCTGGGGAGTTGGGATTCTGGATTTTTATTCAGACCATAACTTTTTATTTGTACATGATTTTTGAATGAAATCAATTTTGTATTTTTCTATAAAAAATTATCTACAACTTTCATGTTCAAAGTTTCTTTATTTGAGGTATAAAAAGTGGAACCAAAAATAGGTCCCAAAATGAATAAATAAGGAATGGAATGAATATGTATTTATACTGTATTTTGACCCTTATTTCCCCCTACTTTATTCCTGGTCGACCTATTCATCAAGATGCCTAGGTCTCGGGGTTTCAGGTCATAAAATATTTACAATATTTTTTCTTTTTCTTTTCTTTGGTTTATTCTATAATTTTGGCTTTAATTACAGTATTTTATACACTATTTACATGCACATGCATGAATGCTAAGATGATGATTTAAGGGTATTTACACGCATTTACTAGGGTTTTGAGGCCAAAATGATAGAATAAAGATGATGAAATGTGGATTCATCAGTACCTTGCACACTGCAATATACATTTTCATAAAGCTGCATATAGATCTATAATGTGAACTCCATCGAGTTTCACCAGCACGTTGTAGAGTTCCAATATGGTTATATCCAGTACCTGATTGAACTTCACTTATAAAAAGAAGATATGAAATATCATCTGCTTGGGCAGCTTGTAATTCATCATGACGTTTAGAAGATGCACTAACAATGTTTGCTATGCTTGTCAATTTATTGAAGAACTTATGAATTGGAATCACTTCTCTAGAAGCAATAACAAGAGCCAATTGTAGACGATGAGCCAAGTAATGAATATAGTAGGCGTATTTATTATCTTTTATTATCATGGCATGCAATCCATTCCATTCACCACGCATGTTGCTAGCTCCATCATAACCTTGACCTCTATCAAGATTGTTTTCCAATAGTACTTTGAATAGTCTGTCTTTCAATGTAGATGCTTTTATATCAACAATGTGAACTATGTCGAATAAGCGTTCACGTAAAATGCCTTGTTTATCCACGAATCTAAGAACAATTGCCATTTGTTCTCTCCTTGATTCATCTCTAGCTTCATCAATTATTGTGCAGAAAACCGCATCCCCAATCTCTTCACAATGAAACATCTTGTTTTATGGGCTATAATTTGAAGAATTTCCTTTTGAACATCAGGTGAAGTATATTTAGCATTTCTCGGTGCATTCTCCAAGACAACTTTATCCACTTCTTCAGTATATGAAGCAATAAATTTTATCAGTTCAATACAATTCCCGTGATTTATTGATCATGATCTTCCGTCTTTTCCTCTAAATGCAAATGCTTGAAAAGATAACCATCTTACGACATCAATAGTAGTCTTCAATCTCAATCGATTTTCTTTTATTTGCCTGTCATCTTGTTTCTCAAATACATTTTCAATGTATTGTGCTTTATTCATTAAGTTTCGAAATCGTTCTTCTGACATATTATGTATTGACCCTTGGCCTCCAATGCGATTCAAAAAAGAATAGTTTTTCCCATCATTGATTTCCTTTCAATTACAAAATCCGCCAACAACAAAGACATTTGCACCATACTTGGAATTGCCTTTACCACAGAAAAGATAACAATAAAAGCAAAATGCTGCATCCTTAGAGGGAGAATATTCTAACAATATGTATTGCTTAAACCAAGATGCTTGAAATCGTCTACGTTGTTTTCCACTATTGTTATACGGGTAATCTGTCATAATATATTGATAAGGTCTCAAATTAATATAACTTCGAATTATATCTTCTCTTTTTTCAATAGGATATTCCCAAATCATTTGACGTAATCTTGGATCTCTTTCTACTAAAATATCATCAGTACTAGTTATTTCGACTCGTGGAATTTTGGCCGGAGGGCATTCTTCTTCATCAACATCATTGTAGACATTTACATTGTTCATAATGCTTTCATATATCTTCTTCGAGAAAAAGATAGTAATTGTATTCTTTGACATTTTTGAATTTAAATATGAAAATATAATTAATATTAGGAGCCTTCAACATACATACACACCCAAGGATACAACATATGTAATGGCATAAAGATACTCACATACATCAAATTTTAGGGATGAAAATAGTGGGACACAACTATGAATATAATTCTCAAATATTGGGATGCAACCATGAATATAATACCTAAATAGTTGGATACAACCATCAAGTTACTTACATACATTTTCAATATCGCTATTTATTTTTATAGATACAATGTGTACGTATTATTCTAAAAAATTAATTAACCATTCAAAATTAAAAAATACAACTATTCTAGTCGTGATGTAATCATAAGCATGTAAACATAAATAAGAAATCAAAATTTTAAAAAAAGTATAACCATTATTAATCTTAAAGCTTATCAATATTAGTTTTGCAATTTACTATTTAACATTCTAAAAATAAATCATTCATATTGTATTCTAATCATAATTCATATATTAGAGATGCAAACACATAGATACAATCATTTTCTATTGAGTTATTTATTACGTTTTATATTAAACTTTGCTGATTTTAATGACGATAAAGAAGAAAGTCAACAAATAACAATGCTATATGATTTATTATGAGGAGCATCTTGCAAACTATCACCAAACACAGCAACAACAAAAATAAACAAACATAACCCATGGATTTTATCTGAATCCGAAGAAAGAAAATAATATCTCCAAGAAAAAATATCTTTGTTTACAAAGATACCCCATTTGGAAAATAAGCGTGCACATTGCAAAATATATCCACCAACAAATAGTCACGTGGCACTAAGAATAGATTAAATCCATTAAATTACTCACTAATATAGAGTAAACAATTTATTAAACCCATTCAGATAATACCGAAGTCAAGATCAGCCCAGCAAAAACTAATTATAACTAAAACATATATTATGCAACAAATAAAAGAGGCTCATCGAAGTTTTATTTTTAATGTGCACTACAATTAATAATGATAGATGGTGAAATAATTTTATCCGTGTAAAAAGCAACAAACGTGAACAATAATAATTTTGTTATCCAATCAATTATTGTATATGAAATATATAGATAGTCTTATTCGGTAAGATGCAAAATATCAAAGTGTGCAGGTCAGGTGTGTTCTATATCGTTATATTTTAACGATATTTGCTTAAAACAAAGGAAACCAATATTGATATTACAAAACATTTGACATTAGATTAATTTTGAAGAATATAGTTTAAGAACAACAATACAGAGTAAATCAAATACGAAAGCATGTTAATCAGCTATATAATACAATAGAAAAATTCTTTTAACTAGTATATTGGAGGAGATTAATATAAAGTTAGTGAAGAGCAAAATCTCCATCTTTTGTTCTCTTAACATTTAAAAATTACCTTTTTGGTTTAAAATATCAACAAAAAGATTGTTATCAAATAAATAGATTAAATCAGAGAAATAATGGTTTCCATTGTCTAATATTTACGGACTAAGTGAAAATGAACATACAGGCAGAATTTCCATTAGATTGCAGATACTAGAAAGAGGTAATAAAAAATCATAAATCAATTGAAGCATAATTAGTAAATATGAAAATTGACGTACCTATTTGTTGTAGATGATTAGTCTAATGTAGAAATTGAAAATTTTGGTGGGGGAGGAAAAATCTAGACCGAGTCTTATGAGAAAAAACTATAGTGGTTTCGAAAAAAAAGGGCGAGAATTCGACAAGTGATGAGTCTCAGGTCTATATATGTTAAAACTCATGAGGGAGGTTAGACATGCGAACTCATCAGGTCTATATATACTTTATGAGAAATTGACGTTACTGATGAATACTCATTCATCACTCTTTATTCTTTTATTTTAGCTAAATATCTTGGCAAAATACCATGTAGATAGCTGTAAATACAATAAGTTACCAATAAGCATGCTTTTGTTAAATATCAATAATTAGCATGTATTTGTGAAAAATAAAAGAATAAAGAAAAAGAAGGAAATATTTAGAATAAATATTGAGTGACCTAATCCCAAGAGAAGGCCCAATATGGGCCTGATCGCCAAATAAAATAAGTAGAGAGAGAGATAGTACCATTCAACCTTGTATATATTCCTTCTTATATGTATACATTTTATTTTCACAAAAATAAAATAAAAATGTGTTTCTAATCCCTTTATATATTCCTAGCAATAAAACAAAAATAAGAAAATTAAAAATAGAAAAATAAAAATAATTTCTCTCTCAACCTTGTACATACTACATGTATCTATGTATCATAATTCTATTTATTTTACACTTGTAAATAACCAATAAAAATAAAATAAAAATTATTTTATACTCCAAATTTTATGATGTAAAAAATCAAAATACAAAATTGGGGTATTTATACAAAAATAAGAAAATAAAAATAATTATATAAAATACCTAGGTATTTTATACATGTATATAATATAATATACTGTATATACCATAATTCATTTTTCATAAAAATAAATAAAAATCACTAAAAAATAGTTTGAAAAATAATAGTCATTTTTCATTTTGAACATATTTTAAAATAAAATCCTTTTCTATTTTTAATTTATTTTACAAATCTTTTTATTTCCTAATTTCAGATTGATCCAGGAGGGTTGTTGACCCCGGTCAACTCCCCCTCCCGGACCAGTCTTCGCCCGGATCTAGATCCGGACGCATTTTCTTCCATTTCTTCCACTCAGATCCGACCACCTTTTGCTCTGATTCCTTCGCCCGCTCCTTCCCCTTGGATCCACGCCCCTCGCGGATCCCTAGGGAAGGACGGATCTTCCTTGGATCGCGCGTTCCATCCGATTCTTCTTCGCCACCTGGGAACGCATATAAAAGCTTTACTCCCTTCCCCAGAGCCGCATCTCACGCTGCACACTTTCCTTCTACCCTAGAAACCTTCCCCTTGGTGACAGCAATCGGAGGAGCCCTTTGGTAGTCGGAGAAGGTTGCTGTAGCTGATGCTCACGTTACGTGGCCGGACCTCCGTCGCATCGAGCCTCCCCCGCCTTCCGCAGTGAGGTCGAGGTCAAGACCCAGTTCGCTTTCACCCCCTGGAGCTAAGGGTCCAACTCGGACTTTCAGGTAGCCTTCATTTCCTCCCTAGTTCCAGTTAGTTCGAATCCTTCATCTGCCGCTCCGACAGCTCCGACCCGCCGATCGGAGCTCCATCAGCCATATCCATCAGTTTAGATCGACTCCCCCGTTCACCATCACCCTTCCTTCGCATCCTGGTCATCCAAATCTTGTCTATACGAGCCAAGATTAGTCTTAGGTTCCATCCTCCGCTTCGCCGGAACCTCCCGTCGCTACCCACCACCGCTTCCCTTTATCTTTAGTAAAATAACATTGATCAGAGTACTCCTCCGAGTCGGAGCTTTATCCCACAGGTCTTCGCGCGCGTGGTTACGTCTCAGTTCGCCTCCATCCAGCCTCGCCAGAGCTCGCCAAGGTCACGCACCCCGTCCAGGAGATCCGACCGTTGATGACTCCATCCGACCCCGCCACCCGACGCGGAGGGTCCTTGCGAGTAGAGCCTGGCTGCCCGATCATCCATCGGAGCACTAGATCACCGCCGGTTCTCCGGTGAACTTCGCCCAGGCGGAGTTCGTCCAGCATCTTCCTCCACCGTTGGATCTCGCCTCTCCGCCACTTCATATCAGAGCCGTCCATTGCATGCGCCTGTCAGGCCGTTAGATCTGACATCTAACAGCCCTGTACGCCCCATGTTCGCTTCTTTGTCAGGACGTTGGATCCACCAGGTATCAGCGCCAGAGCCACACACCATCAGCCAGTCAGAGCGCGCCACCTGTCACCTCACGTGACCCACACGAGTCGGCTGGGTAATTTGTGCCACTTTCCCTGCATTTCTTTTCTGTTTTTATTTAGTCTGTAAAATAAAAGTTGAAATATGGACTATTTGCATCATTACCCCTGTAGTTTTTAGTATTTGCATTTTAGTCCTCCCTGTATGGTTGCACGTGCGCCGCCACGTGTATTTATGTGACATTTGCATTTATTGCCCTAGTTTTCTTAGATGTTATGAATTGAACTTTTAGTCTTGATATTTACATCCATGCCCCTGTACGTGTTGTGTTTCGACATGTGCTAGAATTCTTGGGAAAATTGCAGGAAGGGTCCTACACTTTTGAACGTGTGTTATTATTTAGTCCTTGGAAGTTATTTTCTTTGCATCTAGGTCCCTGTGTGCTATGCTTCTTTGATTGGCTTGAATAAATAGCAAACTTCACCCAAAATTCGTGAAATTTTGACACATGGCTCCTACCATTGTGTAGAATTTCTAGAAATTTTTGGTTTCATTTTGTTTCCATTTCTTATTTTTAAAAATTCAAAAACTTTAAAAATTGCTTCTGTCCAGTTTTAAAAATCAATTAAAAATTTAAAAAATCCTCTAAAAATTCAAAAAATACTAATTGTTTATTTTTTATGTTTTCACTCCTATCCAATTTTTGTTGCATTTGGATTTATAAAAATCCTAAAAATTGATAAAAAAAATAAAAATCTTAGAAAAATCAGTAAAAATTACTAAAAATTCAAAAAAATGCACTTTCAATTTCTGTAGTTAGATTTTTATTTATCATAAAATTGTTTCTCGAATTTTATAGGCATTTTTGGTATTTTTAAAGTGCCTTTAGATTCTGGCTACACATTATCTTTTATTTTCACCCTTGTTTCATTTTCATAAAATTAATTAAAAATCAAAAAAATCCAAGAAAAATACCAACAACACTCGAATATTTATAAAAACAAAAAATATTTATATATTTTTTCTGAGTATATTTGGTGTGTTGAATAATTGTGTGTTTGTGTTTCTTTTGATTTCTTTTAGACTTTTTTTTAATTTTAAAAATTACAAAAAAATTGGAAAAATATAAAAAACCACCTTTTGATTTTATTTCTTTATTTTATTTGGATTTCCGACTACTTTGTAGGTTTACGAAGGACAAATCGATATCGATATCGTTTCGATATCGTGTAATATATCGCTATATCTAGGAATCTTTCTGAAGAAAATGTCTGAAATCGGATATATCGATATATCAATTTCGATATCGGTCCCATGTCGATATCGATATATCATAGATATATCACCGACATATCGGGATACGACCTTCCATAGGTATACCATACCATGCTCCTTGTGTTCGACCCTGGTAGCTATACCAGGTAAAATAAAATAGCGAGACCGCTATTTGTGTTACTTGATTGATTTTTATACTGGTGGTCTTTGTTTTCTTGATTGAGCCCGATCCGAGAGGTTGTGGTCGCAACAACCATGGATACCTTCTTACCTTAGTCACTCGGGTCGCCTCATCAGAATGGCGCCGTTACTGGGGAGCGCGGCTTAGTAGTCGGCTTTTTTTATTTTTCAGCTTTTCTTTTCCTTATTTTATTTTCTTTTCCTTTTTTTATTTTATTTGTTTTTATTTGTGTTTTAATTTCTTTTCTTTTTATTTGTTTTTATTTTTGCAATTATTTTCATTTTATTTTATTTTTCATTATTATAATAACTGTGGTCTAACACATCTTCTGTTTGCTTTTCTTGCAAGGGCCTGAGGATCGATGGTGACTTTCTTCGGGAAGCCGATGCACTCGCGGAACTTGGAGGCGGCTTTTTTCTGCATAGAGCCGCAGGAGAGCGTGAGAGAGGAGAGCAGGAGTGTGGGGAGCTGTAGATTAGGCTTAGTTTAGTCTTTATTTTTCTGCATTATATCAGTGTTGTAATAATACATGATAGGACACTCAGAGACCTCGGGTCTATTTCATGAGCACCGGTGTGCTCGAGGGACCTCACCACTGTTTTCGCCGGTTTTCATTTTTATCGCTTTTATTTTCTTTGATTCTCGAGGATTTTAGCCTTAGCTTTAGGATTTTCTCTTGCCTTGTGACGTAATTCTTAAGGTCCAACCTTAATTACACTGCATGTTCCTATAGATCGAATAATTGGATCTTATTAATTAAATTACTAATAAAAATGTTAACCTGGTCACTTAAGGGGTCACGTGCCGCTAGAGGTCGTATACAGCAATGGCAGGATCCGTTGTGGCAGACACCGATCATCATCTGAGATCGGACCCCGACCCCTCTCGTAGACCCGTTAACTATTGTGCTTCGTGAATAGAAATTTCTGCTTAAGGCCGATTTCCTCGTTGCATCATTTAGATAGGTTTTATTTCTATCATTTCAATTATGCGCGGATCACTTTGCATGTAGAGTGCTGGAGGCAAGGTACGCATTTCTTACTCAGCATGCATCATCGTATTTAGTCGCGCATTGGCTTTTTCGTCTTCTCCCCCTGTTTTTGGACTTAATAATAATCATGAGAACCGAAAAATTCATTAGGCATTTTTTTCTTTGAAAAAGATATAAAAAAATAAAAACCATAAAATTGGGACTATTTAAGCAAACTTGACCTTAAAATACACTTCACCAAAAACATTTGTCTTGGGAGAGCAATCCCCTCCTTGTATGGTTTGGATGAGCGAGAGAGTGACCCGCACCCTAGGCTAGAGCCATATCTGACCCTTCTTCAGACTACTGATCTTGAGTTAATCGTTCTCCAGTGAGGATCGCTCCGGTCTCCGATAAAGCAGGCCGTGATATCCTTAACAGAGCAAGTCGATCGAGTAGCCGATAAACGGTCCGTGACTTGTACTGGCTGGGAAAGATCTAGCTTGGGATCGAGACAGTCTCCTGGGGGCATTGGATTCCCAACAGCTCGCTTAATCGCTCTGAAAGACTATTTGATCACCTAATAAAATTGACAAGATAAAAGATCGAACCTTCACGGTCATCAGCTCTAAGTACATAAGTGAATCTGGGATTTTCTTGACCGATCTTGTTTGTTATTCAGATCTCACCCACCTTCACTCGCCAGATCAAGATGATGGGTCGGAGGTCCCTTAGGTAGCCTCTAGCTGCACCGCTTTCGAGCACTCCGACCCGCTCATCTAGGTTGGTCCGCGAGAGCCGAGACCCCCTCTCCGAACCTGATGAATCCACGTTTCATCATCTTTATTCTATCATTTTGGCCTTAAAAACCCTAGTAAATGCGTGTAAATATGCGTAATTCATGTATTTTAGCATCTATGTATATATGTGTAAATATTGTATAAAATACGGTTTTTAAAGCCAAAATT
Organism: Ottelia alismoides; assembly: GCA_037367405.1. Taxonomy (NCBI): domain Eukaryota; kingdom Viridiplantae; phylum Streptophyta; class Magnoliopsida; order Alismatales; family Hydrocharitaceae; genus Ottelia; species Ottelia alismoides. The sequence goes on along the minus strand of JAZKJV010007611.1, from coordinate 5,719 downwards.
ATAGAATAAAGAAAAGAAAAGAAAAAGAATAAAATATTGTAAATATTTTATGACCCGAAACCCCGAGACCTAGGCATCTCGATGACTAGGTCGACAAGGAATAAAGTAGGGGGAGATAAGGGCGAAATACCTATAATTATTAATTCATTCTTTATTCATTTTGGGACCTATTTTTGGTTCCACTTTTTATACATCAAATAAAGAAACTTTGTACATGAAAGTTGTAGATAAATTAATAAAGAAAAATACAAAATTGATTTCACAGAAAAATAATATACAGATAAAAAGTTATGGTCTGAATAAAAATCCAGAATGCCAACTTCCCAGACCCGTATCTCACAAATGAAAACTCCAAATGCATCAAATCACCTTTAATTGTATATAGAAGAAAATAAGCTATTTAATGGCGGTGGTTTCGTATTTGGCGGAGCTACGGTTTGAAAGTTGAGTTTTGGACCCTGATTGTATACTTGTACATATTAAAATATTCAATTTATTATTTATTTATTATTTTTATAATTTTATATTTTTATAATGTTGTAAATAATACTTATAATAATTATGTACATTAAAATAAGAATAAAAACCTAAATAAAAACAAAAATAAAATACTTAAAAGTAAAATACATAGATACATTACCTATAGATATACCTATACAAAACATACTTGTATTTTATTTAATATACAAAACATTTCATAAAAATAAAATAAAAATATATTTGTGTAGATAAAAGTATTTTATAATTTTATAAAATCATAAATAAAAATAATAGTATTAAAAATACCTAAATAAAAATAGAATACTTAAATATATAGATATATATACTATAAAGAGCATAAATGCAAACTTGTAAAAACACGTCTCATAAAAATAAATAAAAATCATAATAAAATAATTTATAAAATAATAAACATTTTTTATTTTATAACAAAAAATTAATAAAATCATCTTCTATTTTAAATCGAATTAACAAATCTTTTTTCCAAGGTTTTTTCTGGTTGGTCCACGTGGACCAACCAGATTTCTTCCTTGTTTGACCTCGGTCAACTCTCTGACCGAGGTCTGGCTATTGTCAGAAATGCGTTTTTCTTGATCTTTGCCCCTTTTTGGAGGGCGCATCTTACATCGTTTCATGATGGTTTCTTCACGAGTTTTTGTCCTCGACGATCCCTCTTACACGCCCATACCTCATTTCGGGGATTCGCTCGAAGGCACGCCCGTGACACGCCCTCGAAGTTCGCTCCAGAGCCATGTTTCAAAACCGACCCCCTCCCCTCCATTCCAATTGGAACCCTCTTTGACCTTCTTCCCACTCTCTGATTGCGAGTTCTGGATCGGGTCTTGTGACAGGAGATCCTCCAACTCCTCAGGGGCGGTGCTAGTCGACCAAGGAGGTGCTTCCCTCACCTCCGGCCACCCATGGCCGTTGAGGTCCAACCTTGGGCTCTTCTCAGCCCTCGAGGTCGTTTCTCCCTGATTTTTATTGCGTAATATGTAGCTGTAGCCCTTAGCTTTGTTTTCCTGTAATTAGCTTTGCATTAAGTCAACTATTGGCTTCGATCTCACCATCAAACGCCTCGCCGGAGCTCTTGAGCTCCGGCGTCTTTTTCACACCATACACCACCATTCACCCATCGTTCACCCTGAGATCCCTCTACTGTCGATTTTGTTTTTTTTCTTTGCAGGTCCCAGGGGACGAGGGGCTCTGTCTGGAGCCTGGTTTTGCCCAAAGAAAGGAGCACCTGGAGCTGCGCCATTCCAAACCTTGCGGCGGCGCATCCGTGCCCTCCCGGCCATTTTGGCGCCGCCGGAAGGTAGACCCTTGCTCCAGGAGCTTCCTGGTGCGTTCTGGACAGTGGTCGGAGGTCGGAAGAGCCCTGGGATTCCGATTCAAACTCGCCCACGCGAGTTTCTTCAGTTGTTCTTCCACCTTCGCCGTGCGCCGTCGGATCTTGGCCCGCGCCCAGTTCGTACAGGAACCATCAGATAGTGCGTGCGCCCAGCCGTCTGATCGTCCTTCCCGATCTAATCCAGGCCGTTGGGACGCGAAGAGGTATCGCGCGACGTTGTGTTGACACGTGTTAAGTGGCTGATCTGAACCGTCGACGCCTGCAGCAGCTGGGGTATTTTGCAGACATCACCCCCGCATTTCTGCATTTGCGTTATAATATTAAATCTTTCATCTGCATGTTTAAAACTTTTGTAATAACTTTATTCAGACCCCTGCACTTTTATTTATTGCGAGTAGGTCCCCGCCAGCTCACGTGCTTCGCACGTGAGCCTTGGCGTTTTTGTAGGCTACCCCTCCTGGCTTTTTGCTTGTGTGCTTTTAATGCTAAAACATTGGTCTGTGGTATAAAAACTTGTGGAATTTTGTAAAAGAGCCCTCAGTCTTTTTGATTATTGCATCCGTGCCCCTGCAAGCATGCATTTTCTTTACGCTTTTAGCATTTTATGCATGCCTCTATAAAAACACAAAAAATCCCCAAAAATCAGTGTAGATCTCTGTTACATAGTGGTTTATCATCATATTTTTATTTTCCATAATTATTGCATTTTTATATTTATAAAAATTCAAAAATAGTCATTTTGTGCACTGTCTAGCTTATAAAATCCATAAAAAATATAAATACTCTTCAAAAAAATCCCAAAAAAATATATATTGTCTACTTTAGTTTGTTTTAACTCCAGACCAAAAATCATTAAAAAATACAAAACCAAACCCCTAAAAATTGCAAAACTCTAAAAACCTCTATAAAAATATTAAAAATTCTACAAAACTCCTAAAAATATAAACTTTGTCTCTTATTTTTCCTTGTTTCATTGTCTTTAAGTGAAAATTAAAGTGGAAAATTTTTTCTATTGTTTTCTATTTTATTTCTCCATTTTAAGTTTCAACCTTGCATTTTATTTACTGTTTTCTTTATTTTGCTAATTAAAAATACTAAAAACATTCTTAAAAATTCCCAAAAACCACAAAAACAGTAAAAAAGTATAAAAATACCAAAAAGACTTTATTTCCTAATTTTTGGACATTTTTATCTATTTTTATAAATACCGCTTTCTCCCTTTTATTGCATAGTTCATATATTCCAATATTGAAAAAGAAAATAAAAAAATATAAAATATAAAAAGAAAAATATAAAATCAGTAAATTAAAAATCAAAATACAAAAATTATAAAATCAAAAATTAAATAAAAAATATAAAATTAAAAACCCACAAAAAATAGCATGGTAGACACTTGATCACTTTCACACACATTTTGAGCATTTTTGCCCCGTTCTACCTGTCTGCTCCCTGTGTTCGACCTCTACACATACTTACACTATACACATCTTGTTGTAGAGTTATAATAAATTTTAACTCCGCACATTTATTTTCATTGCTTGATTTATTTGTCGTGGGTTAATTGTTGATTAATTCGGGTTTCGTGAGCGGTCGCTCAGCGACACTGTAGTCCCGCCTTGTGTGGACTATTTTGACCCTCGCAAAAGCCGAGTTTTCAAATGGCGCCGTTGCCGGGGAGCAACAGCGCTTAGTTCGGGTCTTATTTGTGATTGTGATCGTTTGTCTATTTCGCGGTTTTTATTCACTCTTTTTAGTTTTCTTATTTTGGATATAACTGTTGAGCTGTCTAACCCCCTCTCTTGTTGACTTTGTGCGAGGAACCGCGGATCGAGGGAGGCGCTCCACCTTAGGCGTCTACGCACCCACGTGAAGCCGGCTTCTGCCCGCTTAGCACCGAGGGGACAAGGAGAGATTTTTGAAGACCGAGCTCCACCTTTAGTTGTAGAATTTATTTCCCGCATTTATTTTTGTAATTTAAGTGAGAGAGTGACCTATATTTGTAATAATACAGGTACTCGGACATTCAGGACTCTTGAGCCTAATTTCCAAGTGATTGTTCACTTGGGGGCTCACCGCGGTTTTGTCGGTTTTTCTTCGCATTTTTTATTTTGTTTTCCAGTTTTATTTTTCATTTCTTTTGTGTGATTGAGCCCCTAGTCTTAGGATTGCTTGCGTAGCATTAGGTCCAAACACCTTAATCAACATTGCATGTACCTATAGTACGTTTTGGACTTAGTCAAATTTCAAACAGTTGATCATCACCTTCAATCCATCGTGCCGCGAGCTCTCCCCGCAAAGCGCTTTCTCCTAAACTCAAGTGTGTTGAGCAGAGGAGGGGTGAGCCTAGACCGGACTCTAGGGTTGAGGATTGGCGGTCAACTTGTGGTGCTTCCCACTAATAGCAGTTTCTGAACTTAGGGTGATTTCATCGGCTTTGCATTTGCATATAGATAGGTTTCAATTCTGCTGAGCATCCTTGCATGTAGAGTGCTGGAGGCAAGGTGAGCATTTACGCTTTAGCATTCATCATCGTTTTTGCCGCTTGCACTGCTTTTCCGACTCTCCCTCTGATTTTGCTAACCTAGGACCTTAAAGGAATTGACTCCTCGTTAGGCGCGTGCATTTTTACTAAAAATCCAAAAAAAAGTGATAACCAAATAAAATTGGGACTGCTAATATTACTTGGCCCTAAAATCCACCAAAAAAGAGAAATTCTTTTGGGGCGAGTAATCCCCTCATTGTCTTCGCTTTTACTTGCTTGCGAACACGCTAAGGATTAGTGCCCAAATCCCATCTCAGCCCCCTAAGTTTGTGTGCGAAATTTTGACTTCTCACCTAACTCTAAAACAGACAAGACAAAAAGACCGCTCTTTGCGGTCTCTACCGAGTTGAGTAGGTGAATTGAGGGTTTGTATTATTTTCGTTTTTGCTTGTGATTGTTTTGTGTGTGTCCTAGATCATCCCTGCGCATTTGCGCCTTCTTTTCTACTCTCTTGACTTGACCGTCGTGCTCTCCCGATCATTTTCCTTTTGTTTTCGAGATGGACCCCTGGAGCATTTTCTATCCGGACTTTGCGGATCCCTCGTCCGCTCCAGCCGGTCCACCTCACTTTTTCCAGGAGGACTTTGCTCCTGATTTTTGTACATATTCGACCAACCCACTATTTCAGGATTCGGACTTTGACCTTCACCAGTCATTTCCACCACCATCACCTACACATTTCGACAACCCGCTCTTCCTTGAGTATCCCGATCCGGAATGTGATTTTTGCCCACACCCACCGCCCACATTCGACACACCCGATCCTGAGATTTTGGAGTCACCTTTCACGATATCAACACTTGAGACCTTGAATCAGATGATGGAGCATATGAATTCGAGGATTGCCGACCTTACTAGTTTAAATAAGAACCAAAATGCCGCTCCAGTCTTTGAGGATATGGAATCATTTGAGGATTATCATGAGAGCTTGCAATCGCCCAAAATACAAAAAAATGAGAAAAAATTTAAAAATACAAAAAGAGTTCGGGAGGCACATGATCGAGCCAGACTGTGAGGAGAGGTACCACTTGCCAGATCCTTTGACCACACAGCCTTTCACACCCGGTCCCATCTTTGACCCCGAGGATGCCGCTGTACAGACTGCTCTTGACATGCCTCGTGTATATGATGATTCCGACTTCCTCCCTTGTATAGAGGAGGTCCAAAAATTCAAAAAAATGTTGACTGAACCCGAAGTGGTGGCCACCATTCATGAGATCATCCGTGCCCCACTTCAGCAGGCCATGACCGATTTATCGGCTCCTCTTCCCAAGAAGAGAAAGTGGAGGAGCAGATCTGAGCGTCACATCTTGACCATGGCCACT